>WEIT01035332.1:48470-65585 GCA_013389985.1 Dryoscopus gambensis
ACCATTTCTTCAACAACTAGTCCATCTTTGCACCTGGGGATCCCCAATGGGTATAATTCCACATTTACTTATTTCTAACAATGGAGTCAACTTTTCTCAAGTAAAATTTCTTTTAAAAAAAGCATTAGTCTCCTTTCAGATCAGGAGATCCTTGCCAGTGTGGAGGATGTTTAAATCCCTCATGTGTTTTAAATGACTCTANCTAGGATTCTTTGCATGGAATTGCCAATTGTAGCCATTGTGTCAGGATGTTAAATGTGCTTATCCCAAAAATTTCCATGCTGTCAAACTTTGCAGGACACTAATTGTATAGTGCTGTAAATGAACCAATATGAAGAAAAAATAAAATACTAAAAACATATTTATAAATAATTTGAGTGGTCTTATCCAAAGGCATAAACTCCCACAGAACTTTATTGTAATAGATCCCTCAATGACTGCATCACAAATAAATATTTCTATATTGCAAAGGTGAGGGCTTCCAACTATCCAAAACATTTTTACTTCATCGGAGTAGTCTGTCCTGCCAAATTCTCAGGAACTCAGTTCAACAATAGGTTTTGGTTGGATTTATATCTGTATTCAATATTATAAGCACAGGAAATCTGCAATCCTGATGTACAAGCTCCAGACTTTGTTCATGTTTTAAGCACTGTCTTAGATAAAAAGACCATTGGTGGAATTCTGTTTGTCCAAAATCTGGCAATTGGAATAACATTTTGGTAATCCCAACACTAAGCTGTTACACATAAAACATAGAAGCAAATTAAAATGGTTTGTTTCACCCATCCTATAGATTTAAACAGTTTCACATCAAAGAGGAACAGAATCTACAGAGGTAAGGGGAAAGGCACCACTTTCTCACATCACTTTCTCCACAGTTACACATTGAGACTTGTCCTTGAAGAGTTTGAAATAAGCCAAAATCCAAAAATCCTCAAGAACTGAATTTGACACATTCTTTTTCTGTCATCTGATCACCAAATCTACTACATATCCATTTAAAGTCCTTTAGTAAAATAATTAAACTGGTAGTGAAGGAGGAGAAGTGTCTTTTCAAACACAGCAGAAGAAATTTTTCCTCTGTTCCTAAACCAGAAGACAGTTTGCTTCAAGATAGCTGAACCTTAAGCAAGATACTGCCTAATTCTCCACCCTCGGTATCTTAACTATCTCATAGCAACTAATACCAGCCACTTGAGACTACAAATATCTTGAACAGTAGTTCCTTACCTTCTTTCTCTGTCTTTTATTTAACAGCCAATATATTGCCTATGGTTTTTACTCAAAAAACCCACCCAACCCCTGAACTGTATCGTAGTTTGGCAGAAGATACTTTCAAATATTATCCATTCAAATGTAGGTAAAATTATATGAAACTAAAGCAGTTGAATTACTACATATCTAATGCATGCTTATCAGTTCACATAACACTAGTATGGAGTAGATCACGAAAAAGTAAAACGTATGGAAAAGATATTTGTCTTTTTATATGAGAAGAAAGCAATGCTTACTTTTCCATTACTTGGGTAATTGTGATAATTACCCAAGTCTTCCAGGCATGCAAACAACTAACAACATAAATCAACTGTGGCAGTAAATCAGCTGTGATTATGCTAGTTAGAAGTATGACTATATGGAGTGAATTTGGGTAGTGAAAATAATCAGGTTTTTTCCAAAAGCCGTATGCACTTATGTACAAACTCTTCCCCAGACCCGCGAGAGAGTGTAAAATGAAGGTCTTAATCCCTCGTCTTTAAACATACAGCACTTTTCAAAAGATTATTGGTTTTCACTTTCACTTTCTGGTCCATTGTAACTACGTTCTCTCTGACTAAATTTACCATGCCATAGTACAAAACGGAAACCTCGCTACATCTTCCAGAGTCAGAGACACGTTGCACTGCACCCCGGCAGAGGGAGGAGCACTATGTTCATCAGGCCTCACTCAGAGCCTCTTCTGCCTCCAAGGAAGAGCTAGGTGCATTATTGCAGAAAAAGGAGAATGCAGAAATAAGCAAGCAACTTCACCAATCCATGTCAAAACTTTAAGTTCAGATAAAAGATAGGTGCAAAACTGATTTCTTTTGATGCCTCTGTGATGGAACCCACAGCTAGGTTTATACAGCCTCACAGTATAAAGTTTTGCAGCCTTTGCTAGGGATTCCTTTCATTATTAAAAAAGATAACAGCAGAAAAGATCAATCCATTTCAAAAGTGCTTGACCACCAGCAACACAGACTTTCTAGGGGTGATGTAAAGATAAATATTTTCACATGTGCAGGCATATACAACAATGTTTTTAAAAAATTATGATAATCTGCTCACAGCAGATTAATTTCCAGTGGGCATTTCTAAAGAATATATCTGACTTAGGAGACTTAGAATGAGTTCTTATGTATCATTAATAAGAATTCAACTGTATCCTGGCAGTTAAAGGTTGTAGAGGTTAATAAATCAATATTTTTGATTTCAGAAAGTATCTTTGCCATCTCATCAAGTAATGTTAAAGATAGTAAAGGTACTTGAATTGAAATGCAGGCATCTTTTTATCATGCAGTTCTTCAGACTTCTTTGCAATTCATGGGTCCTCAAATAATGATAGTTCATAATGTTGAAGAACGCTTAACTTCAAGAAAGAATTCTAAGCATTAGAAAGTCTGGAAGCATCACACGAGATATTTAGATCACGACCAGTGAAATCTGTAAGCCATTGTTACAAATCTTTGAGGGAGAATTTAAAATCACACATGGAAAAGTGAAATCAGAAAATAATGAATACATGAAAATTTGTCTGGGTTATTTCAGTAACTTCTTGTTTTTTCAGACAGTCTGAGATATTCTACACTCATATCTTGGAAGCAAGGAAATACTTTCTTCATTTCTGAATTGCAAAACATATAAGTCAACTCACACTAACAACAGTATGTATCAAATAAACTGAACATTCTTGCCATGGAGACTTGGAAAGTCTCCAACAAAACTTTCTCTTTTGCTTAGAATTAAAAGTAGGGTAGTGTATGAAATATAAATTTTCAGTATATGTTCTACAATCAGTCCCAAAGGTAAACTCCTGACCTCAACAAGAGTTTTCATAGGAACTTTTCACTTTAACCCAAAGCAACAATAATTCCATTTTGGGAACCAACACGCAGTCAGTGCTAAAACTTCTACTTCATATGCTCATGAGTTCAGCTTTAATTTTTATTTTGTGTAAGAATGATGCAGAAATGGTACCACGTACACAATTTTTCCTTCCTATGTGTACACTGGAAAACTCCCTTTTTACATTATGAAAGTTTCCTAGCAAACAAGCAGTGCTACTTGCAGACACTGACAAAACATTTGCTCAGTATTTCCTGCTAAAAACTTCTCTCTTCCATTCCTTATGGCTTCCACCACTGTCTTGGGGTGACTTTATGATGCTGTATCCTCTACCGCCTGCTCTATGCCAGACATGAATCCTGTGCCTTTCTGTGTCTTTAATCTGGGTCTGAGAGAAAGGGGAAAAAAAAAAAGAGCCAAGCAGTTCTGTGTTCAAGGACACAGATACACACTCCCCTGCATTCCTACTGCTGCAGAGCTGAGGAAAGCACCTTCCTGCTTTTAGCCAGCTTTCAGCTCTGTTTCTCAGAAGAGAGACAGAGAGTTAAAATTCTTCGCTTTTTTTAGTTAGCCAGCTAGCTGAGGCAAGAAAGTTTTTTTTTCACTGGGACTTTGGATTCTTCTTCTTCTCTTCTGGACTGTTCAGCTACAGCAGAACACCACCGGGAGGCCCCACACCATGGCCCAGATGGGCCCACGCTGAACCCCAGCTCTGGAGAGGGCAGAGCCATTATTCATTCTTTTTTTCCGTGCCCACGTGCACTTTGCTTGTTAAATAAATAGTTTTGGGGTTTTTTCACTTTCCTCCAAGGAATTTCTTTCCGAACCTGGTGGGGAGGGGCTTCTGAAATCTGCCTTCTATGAGAGGGACATTCACTTCAGATGTTTTCCTCCAAATTTGTCTCAAACCAAGACAACCACTCAGGATAAAGTCCTTCACTATCTTCCTCAACATGAATGTTTTCCAGAAACTTTGGACCAGACTTAAAACTTCTTGGAGGAAGATATTACCACTTTTCATTAAAAAAAAAAAAAAAGGCACTTTTCCATTTTTTTGAAGCTTGAAGTGAGTCAGATTTCCATTAGAAGCTCCTCAATATTAGAAAAGACTGCCCATGGTGAAAAGGAATGTAATTTAATACCCTTATTACCTGTATCCCTTAATATAAGTGATCATTTAAGTGGTTCTAACTTCCTTTAGTTAGCCACAATGATCCCTAAATCTGAAGGAACTCCTTTGTAAGTGTCATGCTCCCCTTCCAGCATCTGATTCAAAAACGCCTGTGAGACCTCTGGAAAAACCAGAATATTAAGTCTCTGTAAGTAGGTTGCTTTTGAGGAGAGACAATTTGCAAATTCTTACAGACGGGAGAAGTTCCAATTTTGGCTGCAATTTTATTCTTTTGGAGCACTGAAAATACTTCACAGCTAACTTTATTTGACCCTTACAGGCTGACCAAAGTCACAACACAGTAAATTACACTAAATTAGCAAGGAGACTGTAGGTTGGGAGCTAAGTCATTCCCTCTACCTCTGTGTGTCAGGACTTCTCCATGACAAGCTAGGAAAGTTCAGCATCGAATGTATGCTCGCAACTTTGTTATCAGTACTAAAATTTTTGCTTATTAGAATAATACCTTTTACCCTGAAATTTCTCGATTACTACAGAAAACCCAGATGAAAATGAAAAACAAGAGGTACCATTACTCAGATTTTCAGGGGCACCAGGGACCTGGGCTGCATGAGTTCGGAGATCTCTCCCACCAAAATGTAAGCAGTTATTTCAGGGCTAATATCAGTAAGGGCCAGTTTTGAAGATGTCTTCCCTGCCAAGCAGAAACCTTCTGAAAGTGAGTTGGAAAGTAAGATATGACTCTGCATTATCACCAGATTTTCATGGCTAGCTTTGTTTGATTAAAAAAAAAAAAAAAAGATACTAAGGCACATTATGTGAAGCAGCAAAGTCAGATATTCAAAACCCAAGGAAATGCCAAAACTGAAGTTTGCCTTATAAAATGAGGGCTATAGTACCTCAGTATGTCTCAAGGTGGCTATAAGAATAATGTTTGTGCAACACACAGATAAAATTGTGACAAATGCTTCAGAAAAGGTCAGAGGAAATTAATACTTCTTTCTTCAGAGCTGGGTTTGAATAGGATGTTATCCAACATGGCAGTAAAGACCAGCACTGCATACTGAACACTGAGGCAGTAAAACAACATTGAGTAGCTGCCCATTAAAGACAGGATATATCCCACCTAAATTTAGCAGTATAAAAAGTCCACTCTAAAGTACTCACATGGACTCTGCTGTTGCTGAAGAGATACAGACTTCTCCAGCAGCAGCTCATATGATCCCAAGATAGTCTTCTGAGAGGGGAAGGAAGAAAAACCACCCAGAGCTCCTTCTATTTCCCCTTTGACTCAAGACAAGAATTAGACAGCAGTTTTAAGCTATGTGCCTAATTGGTAAGCAGCTAAACTGAGATGAAATTAATCTGTCCTAAATAAGCACCAAATATCCCAGGTATTAAAGGATTAAAATAACAAAACAAAACAACTCAATTGCAGGTTACTTTATGATGTATGTGCAAGGGGCACTTCTAACACATAGTTTAATTCTGAAATTCTTCCCGTTTTTAAAGACCAGTTTTGCAGACCCTAGTGTGGGTCTTCTTACACAGTGTGCAAGTATATTTGCATGCTAGTTAACTGGAAATATAAAAACTTCATGAATCCTCTCTTTCCTACTGTTTGTGTTTCACCAGTTCTGATTTCCTCACATGTTCTGTCTGACAGAAGAAAGTCTCACTACATGCATATCTCATTTGCTTTCCACCATCTTCCCTGCTACGCCAAGAGGTTTCCATATTCTAGTCACCAAATTCCATCATGCCAAGAATTGCACAAGGAAAACCCAGTACCTGACAGATCCCCACCACAGGCTCTGCTACACGGAAGTGGTCGTTATCCTTACTTTTGCTCCAAGAATGTTCATTTGATTATTCCAAACTAGAACAGACACCATAAGACGGGATGAGATTATTTCTTTGTAATAAAGCTCAAGTTCATTAAAGGTTCTGCTCTGAGAAAAGAAAAGCAGAATTACTCTTTAACTTTCCAAATATCCATGTTTTCCTTAAGAAAGGAGATGTTAGTTTCCTACAATATAACATGTTTCTCAGGCAAATAAGATGACTCATCCACCCTCAGATATTTCAGTTTGCCAAGGAAAACTTTAAAGAAGTCATTCCATATTGTAACAAAATCAAAGTAGATTTTGAGGCAGCAGTTCGGCCACAAAAAATGGTACTCCAGGTAGGGTTATGCTATACAACGTCTGCTCCTAACTACAAAGAAATAATTGAGGCAAACCTCTGGAAAAGTAGACATTTCTATCACCTTTCTGAGAAAGTATGATTGCTTTGTAATACAGTGAAATCAATCATTTTCAGGAGCATCTGAATCACCCTGACGTGGCATAAGTGGTACTGCTCCAGGGAGCAGACTCATACACAGCTGCTGGCATTTCACACACTATCACTGCTTTTTATGGCTGCCTACCCACTCAGAGGCAAACGGGGATACTCAGAGAAAAGGAGTTGTCTGAAGCACAAATCTGACATGTTGCTCAGGAAAGGAGGGAGTGCTTAACCCCCTGCCATCACCCTTCTCCTGGAGCTTGGAATGTGACTGCAAAGTTAGTCACTAGCTATCCAAGGAACAAGTAGATGCTTAAAAGTCTGAGATTACGACACTGAGATGCTTCAGTTCCTACCTAATCAAAATTTTTTGTTTGGAGCTCCTCTAACTGGAAACTCCCATACTTGTGAAGACTGCATCTACCTCAAGTGAAACAAGCATTAAAATGCAGTCAGACCCCTACTGTCTGAAAACCAGATCCTTAATCTCTAACCCCAGTGATTCACAAGACTTTCCAGTTCTTATTAGAAGTAAAACCAAATAGCACAGCGTGAAGTTGATAAAGCTGATGTGATCTACAAGTCTGATATTTCACAGCTTTCTGAAAATAGAAACAAATTGACAGAGGCAGTACATTTTCCAATCACTGCTCATGAACCAAAAATTTTCAATCACTGGTTATTTAAGTTTCACATAGACATGCACTGTGTTTCTAGGATATACTCCAGAGATTAACTAACCTTTCCCTGAAAGCAAAGCTAATGCACATGCACAGCAAAATTTACCCATCAGATAGCAACCAATGGATTTAATTCCATGTTAATAAGACCACTGTCAAATATACTTCAGACTTGTCTGCTGAACTTCCTGATGTGTGTAATGGTGCTGTTCAAGGCAAATAGTTCATCTTTACAGCCTGCATGAAAGCAGGAACATGAGGAACAGCCAGTTCCTCTTGAGACACCTTTCAAAATATAGAGACTTACTTCTGTTCAAGTCAAAATCAAAACTCTGAAAGAATTTTTTACAGGACCTGCATAAGTCTGCCTTCAGATTAAACCTCAAAATGCATAGCAGACTTGTCTGGATTAGGACAAGGAGCTTTTGTAAGCACACTGAAGGTGAGGGTCATAGTCTGAGGTTTTGAAGATCCAGTCAAGTTTCTGCACTGTCTGATTCAAAGCAGAGTTTTGGAGAAGCAAAAGATTAATTACATTTCAGAGCTGGGAGATAAACTACATCTCCAAATCTTAGTGCAGTGTCACAAGTACCACAGCTCCTAGAAAAATAAATTTTTTTTCCTCCATCATTCACCTCCACCCAAAAAAAAATCCAAAGATTTCAGAATTTATGAAAACATCCAGGTTCTATAAAAGACCCAGATCCTTCAAAACCTCCAACTAGCTCTATAAAAAACCCTATAAAATGTATCAGCATTAACTCAAGTGAGTTAATCAAGATGATCAAGGAAAGTAAGAGTGTGCCAGTGGAGAAGCTGAACTGAAATTGTCATTTTCTTTAGAGATATGCAGGAAAGCTGCTCATTTCAACTTAACAGAAGCCAGAAGAATGAGGAAAAACAACCAGCAAAGCAACCATAAGAGTCATAGCTCAAAATTTTGAAAATTCCAGCAAGGCTGGATATGTAACAGGATCCACAAGCATCCAGTCAGCTTGGGATCACGAGGAATCTTTCATCAAGTACATTTTTCATATTTATTTATGAACCACAAGGAATATCTCAAAAGTTTTGAGCAAAGTGTGGTAAGGCATTGTTAGGCAAGAGAAGACAGAATGGCATGGAAGTCATGTAACAAGGTCAAAGGAGCATCTGTTGAGCCAGAGAGAACTAAAGTCAGTTGCAGATATAATCTGTTTATGTTTGGAATCAGAATGGACAAGCAGACAGATTTTCTGCAGTTCTTTGACCAGTTATTAGCCCCAACAAATACCGAAGCAGTAACCCAACAATACATTCACTTGGCTTACATAAAACCTAATCAGAAATAAACAAATACTGTTTTATTCATATGGCATATGCTCTAGGGCAGATATTGTCTTAGTTTTAATCCAAAGAAAAATTCTTTTTCTTGAGAATATTATAAAATACTGACTTGATCAGAAATTGGAATTTCTCTTACATTAGGAAACTCTGACCCATGAGCCTTTATTTCCATCTCAGGGCAGATGTTGCAGTACTTGCAACTTTTACTGAATATGAAGTTGTCCCCTCCCTCCCTTCAAACCTCAAGGTACCAAAACATGTTGGAGCTCAAGCCTAAAATGCTTCCATTTTATATAAAGCCTCCAGGGAGATGGAGCTAATGATGGATCTCTCACAGCGTGAACATTTCCACCAGACTGCTTCCTGTGATTGCTGCAGTCACGACACCCCATGATACACAGAACACCTAAACACGGGACAAAGCACAGGCTTATTTTGCACAGAGAGGCCAGAACACTTCAGAGAGGATAGATGTGCCTTTTCACAGTGTACTACAGCATTTCAGGAAGACAGACTTACAAATGGATTCAAAATATTTTCTCAGTGAAAAATCAATGTTTCATCCTACCACCATTTTCCTATTGTTTATTTCAGTTTTGTAGAAAACAAATGCCAGGCACTCAAATTTACAATCTTTCCCCAATATTAGTATATACTTGCTGCTTTTAATTAACCCAGTGGTTCCAGTTAGTGCATAACACACCGAGTGCAGTATCACAAATCACAGTATGGAAATGCTGACACATTTGAATGCAATGAGAACTTTACCAGGATTTTATGCACAGTTTGAAAAATCAAATAAAATCCATTTAAAAAGTAAGAAGGGAATAGGCACTATTGGAGATAAGAGTAACAATTCATCTGATTCTGTGTCATTTTTATAATCCTAGCTTTTGAGCTTCTGTGGCCTTATATTGATTTTCTCTGTTCTTTCTCTCCTTTTTTCTTTTTAAGTTATGGAAGTGAACACATTTAATATAAAACAGATTTTGCTTTATTTTTTCAGGTAAGCCTGTTAAAAGTAGAAAATACTTCATCTACTGCACACAGAAAAAGCATAACATTAAGCATTTGACATTAAATCTTGGTAGATAAATATCGCCTCTATTTAATTATCTGTTAAAAATTGATAGAAGGGTAGCATCAGCTTTTGAAACCCCCAGCAATAAAACTCCCACTGATATCAGTGGGTCTAGCATCTCACTTGGAATTTTACCTTTTCCCTTCTTTTTGAACAAGCAGCATCTCTTCGTGCAATAATTAGCAGCTATTAGTGTCAGTTTGGCAGATACAAAGCTGCATGGGCCTGTGGGAAATTTATGCCTCCTAACATGCCATGCTAAATTTAAACCTGTTGCATAATATGCAGATTCATTGTCATGCATGTAATGCAGCTAAGAATATCTGAAGTTCAAGGAAAGCTAATACACATGCAGACTAAAAAGGAGGGTTTAAATGCATTTTGGGCTTTACCGCGTGGAATAAAAAGCACTGATGACTCCCTTTAGTAAAGCTATACCTTCTCACAATCATTTCAGTGAATGTACATTTCATTCACTTGACCAATGTGAATGGTACAAAGCACCACCGACATTAAAAATAGGAAAACAAGAAAAGACAGACTTGCTTTTTGATTCCATTAAGCAGTCACTTCAGTCCTAGCTCTGGGGGCACCCTGCTCTCTAAAGCAGTTCAGAGAAACTCTGAAGCCTGCTTTTTTCTCCAAAATTACAAACTGGAATACTTATTTCTACAATACCCTTCTGTATTCCATCTTTTTTCCCACACACTACGCATAAGAAACAGATTTCTTTTTCTGTTTGATCTTGAAGACTGAAAAACCTTTCTTGTAATTCACATTTTTACTTCTGGTTTGAGCCTGAATGCAAAAAAACGCAGCACAGGTAGACATTGCATATATCTACATCTTTTCAGAAAGTTAAATACCAGCTTAAACCGATATGAATATTCTAGAAAATTTTTATTATCAATCATTACAAAGAACACAGATTAAATAAGAAGGTTGGATGAAGTTCCATCTCTTTGGTCTTCATTTCTACTGCGTATTTCAAAGTGAAAACTTCTAGAAACCTTGACAGATTAGAAAGGAGAATGGCTAAAGAACCATTGCCAGTATTTGGACTTTTTGTTGGTTTGAGGGTTGGAGATTTTTATCACCTGTTATCACCAAACATTTTCTGAAGTCCCCAAGGATGACATAATTCCTAACCTATAGCCTGATTCTCAAGTGATTGTTCATGTTCCTATTTCATCTTGAACTTGAGCTGTCAAAATGTTAGCAGCCCAGACATGTTCCTAATACACACAAAAATATTCCAGACCTCCCAACCAAATATTAGGGTTCACACAAACCACTTGCCACTGAATACATAAAAATTTAGCCTCCCAATTTTCAGCTTCTGACAAATACATGTTTCCTTTTGCTCCGTCAGGCCAGGATATCCATAAGCCTTCAGAACATATTTACTCTCACTTTTTATCAGGTATCCCCGCTCTACTGGAAACAGCACACTGGAAGATAACCCTAGTCTGTACTAATACAAAAGAGCCCCTCATGACAATGTCAGTTTGTTGGCATCAAAAGTGTGACATGGTTGGAAAAGGTAGGAGATATGATAAAATTCTTTCTGTGTTCTGAAAGATTCCCCATGTTTCAGTGCAGTGTGATGTTGGCGCAAGGCTACGAAGCCCTCTGATCTCGAGAGGACATCAGTTTGGGATTAGTAGTCTATTACTTGACTTTTTGGTACAACTTGAGTCTGCTTGGATTAAACATAACACAATCACCAAGTAAAACACTCAAGATTACTTTTTTAAAGGAAAACCAGAAAATGAAAACTTTTAAACAAAAGTTCAGTATTTTAATAGCAGAACACCACATCCACCCACCACCGAGATTAAGTACAAGTATTTTGAAAAACATGAAAAAGCATATGTTCAAAAATGGTGATTGTTATTTATTGTTGCTATTGTTAATTACTTCAAACCAGAAATAATGTTGACAGGAAAATCTAAAAGATCTAAGTCCATGGCATCATAGGTGGTGATTGGATCAAGATAAAAAATAACCAGAGAAGAGAAAGAATAAGAGACAACTGGAAGTATTGTTAATAGTTCTAAGCAAGAACTAAGCACTGAGGGAGAATTTGCCTGTAATTATGGTGTTTGTTAAGCATTTTATGAAGGTTTCTAGGCTTTATGTCTAGCATACCACTCATTATATCCTTGCCATGATTAGTGTATATTACTGAACAAGAAGTTCTGACCAAGAGCAATTTCTGCAAGCACACACAAACATGGTCTAGGCATGGACAGAGCTGGATCCCAAGGAATGAACATCTATCAGCTGTTTGGGACACAGCTTTGCAGGAGAAGGAGACAAACCAAGGTGTATCAGCCCCGTGCTTAACCAATCAGCTGCTAAATGGAACTACGGCCAAGCTCAAAAATAGCTCTACTAAGAAACCTGGTGAAATGGTGACTTAGTCTCATGTAGATAACCCCTGAAAGAGACGACACAGCTGAAGTCCAGGTGTAGAATACCCACTAAGGCACCAACAGGGGGTGGTGCCAACATGACATCTCCAGGAAGGCTGCAGAGGTAATTAATATATTGCCTATGTTTTTCATAGGAATAAGGATCGCAGAAGCCTCCTGAACAGAAACATAACCCACTCTTTGTCTTTTGGAATGTATTCCGGTTCCTATTCTCAAGATCTGGAACAAGTCAGCATTCCACTTATTCTCTGCTAATATTGTACTTCACTAACTCCCTTTTCATTGCCCAAGATATCTGACTTTTGGTGTTCTTCTGTGTGTCTGACTCACCTTTTAAGGGGGTCAGTCAAGAAAACTTCTCTTCCAACAAGTCCCTTGTTAAAACACACCTTCCAGAAGATGATGAAAACTCTTCTGAATCACATAAAACAAGTGCTTATGAAAACAACAGGCATGCAGGAAAATAGTGGAAACATGTCAAACACAAGTTTTTCTTCAGTACCTGCTGTTGCATTTTCTCTCAGTAGCAGCCCAGCTATCACAAAGCACAGAAGCATTTTAAGAGAAAAATGTATCAAAGACAAAAATCCATTATAAACAAAAAGCAGTTCAAAGGAATTTTTTTTCATATAGTACTGTTTTGATATCTATTTAATCATTATTTTATTCAGTTCTCCACATCTTGGTCTAAATTTTCCTTTACTTTCTTTATTTCCTTGGCCTCTTGAATCAGAACAGACAAGTTAACGCTGTTTACTTCATCAAATAAGTATTCCTGACTTGTATAGCTGACAAATAATTTATTTAACTGCTTACTAATAAGCAAAGAGAAGGGAATCTATCACTAAAACAATCTTGGAACCCTCCATCTGTTATAGATAGTGTGTTTCTGTTTAAACAAATGCTGGGAATGAACAATTTATTTTTCTGTTTACTTGCTAACCCAAAACCTGCATATTTCATAATGATGGAAAAGCCTACAGATGAGTAACTAACCCCAGAGACTCAACAGAACATATATTTTCAAGCTGTCTATAGCTTTAGAGCCAAAGCACCAGCAAAAACCAAAGGATCAAATATCCTAAGGTGCTCTTGGTGAGGAGCAGCCAGTATTTTAGATTTCATTCTAACCCATCAGGGTAGAATACAGAAAATTTGAGGGTCCTATTGACATTTTATATGAGTTGGAGAATCAATCACTTTGAAAAGAGTCAATAGCACAGTTAAGGTCAACACTACCTCATTTTCTGAATGGCTCCATTATCAGTCCATTTGTTTAGATTTTGGGAAAAGGAATACATGTTCAGCACCTAGCACAGTGGTCCTGACCTTCCGTGTCCTTCGGCACTACCCTGAATTAAGTTACGCTTTTAACAAAATGCAGAAACTGACACAAGTACTCATACTTTCCTTAGATGGGATCTACCTGAAGAAACTAACAGGTAGGGCTAAGACCAGCTCTCCTCATATTCTATCAGGATATTTTGAAATTGCTAACAACATAACACTATTGCATTATTGTAATCAAGCTGATTTACCTGTACAGTGAAGTCAGTACCCTCTTAGCAAGAGTTTGCTCATCTCACTGATTAGATCTGCCATTTTTTATAAACAGCAACAGAACCCATCAACCATCTGGTGATCTTCAGCCAAAGGCTAGGAAATAAGCTGGGGTCTGCCACCAGTGCAGGATGCACATACAGTATATCAGGGAGAGCAGGGGGCCAGCATGGAGGCACACAGATAACTCATACCGAACAGAGTGAGCCCAGCTGTGGGATCTGAGCTTAAATAGGCTTCTGTGCAGTGGGCAGAGAAGTGGGTGGAGGTCCCAGCTGAGGGCCCTTAGGGCAATCACAGGTGCCCACGGGATCCTGGTACACACGTAAGCATATGAATAGATGTGCAAAGGGCTGGTTAGTGTTTAGAGTCAATAAAAGGACATCACTGTGTCCTGGATGGATTGCTTCTTGCATTAGCTTAGAGGAGATTGGGTTATGTAAATTGCATAGAAATAAATCACAGAGAAAAACCTCACTTTGCTCTCTCAGCTGATTGAAATATTTTTTCTCTGAGAAATGCAAGTCACTGTGCAAGCACACCTACAGCAACAGGCAGGTTTCTTAGAGCACTGGAACTGTTGAGCAGACTGACAATCTTATTCCTGCTGAAGGCAACAGCAGTTTTGCAATTTAGGGTAGGCAGGGTTTGAACAAGAAAGTCAGGAAAGGATCTGAAAGCCTTCTGAAGCTGACCTCTCTAACATTCCTAGAGTTCACTGGTTGTTCAAAAAGCACCATCTTAGATAACTATGAGTCAGCCTGGGGATATTCATAGAATCATAGAATGATTTAGGTTGGGAAAGACCTCTAAGGTCATCCAGTCCAACTGTTAACCCAGCACTGCCAAATCCACAACTGAACCGTGTCCCCAAGTGCCATCCACATATCTTTTAAATACCTCCAGGAATGACTACCACTTCTCTGAGCAGCCTGTTCCAATGCTTGACAACCCTTTCCATGAAAAAAATTTTCTACTACCCAGTCTAAACCTCCCCTGGGGCAACTTGAGGCCATTTCTTGTTACCTGGAAGAAGAGACTGACCTCCACCTTGCTACAATCCCCTGTCACACAGTTGTAGAGAGCAATAAGGTCTCCCCTGAGCCTCCTTCCTCCAGGCTAAACAACCCCAGTTCCCTCAGCCACTCCTCACAGGATTTGTGCTCCAGACCCTTCACCAGGTCTGTTGCCTTTCTCTGGACCCACTCCAGCATCTCAATGTCTTTCTTGTCGTGAAGGGCCCAAAACTGAACACAGGATTTGAGGTGTGCCCTCAGCAGTGTTGAGCACAGGGGGACAATCCCTGCCCTGGTCCTGCTGGCCACACTATTTCTGATACAAGCCAGGATGCCATTGGCCTTCTTGGCCACCTGGGCACACACTGGCTCCTGTTCAGCTGCTGTGGACCAGCACCCCCAGGTCCTTTCTCATCAGGCAGCTTTCCAGCCACTCTTCCCCAAGCCTGTAGCACTGCCCGGACTCAAGTGCAGGACCTGGCTATTAGCTGGGTACTACGGCCTTGGCCAAAAGCAGCTCCTACAGTCAGGGGTCAGTCCTCTCAGAGCCTCTCTCCTCAGCAGGACCGGGCAGCCCCCACTACACCAACTCTGAGCCAGCCCTGAGCCCTGAGCTCCACAGCCAGGAGACAGCTGCTCTTGGGGCCTGGCACTTGCACTAAAGAAACCGTGGAAGTTTCTCTCCCTCTGGCAGAGAAATTCTGGAATTCAATCTCAAACATTTAAAGTATCTTTGGGACCAAAGCCCTGTAACTTTTTAGGCATATTTTACCTGGTCCATTACAAAGAAGTACAATAACCTTACCTGGTCATTACAAAGAAGCATGAGGAAGAAGCAACGACTGCCTTTATGTTTGGATTTTTAAAAATCTTTCCTTCTCTTTCCTATCTCCTATAAACAAGTGTCCTGGGTTATCTGTATTCTGATTACCATCTTCATGAGCTGTTAAAATCAGGTGTGGCAACATTCCCTGCCTCCTCCCTCTGGGCTATCTGCTGTTAATGGCCCACCAGTACCTTATCTCATAACTCATCATTCCATTGTGAGACGCTCCGCCCAGGGGGAAGGAGCCAAGCATTCCTACCTGGATAAAAGGCTGAGAATTTTGCAACAGAGCCAGAGCCTTTTCCCGCTGGATTTCCAAAGGACAGGAGCTACACAACCACCACTGGACTTTCTGAGGAAGACGAGACCTTTTCTACAAGATCACTGCTTCAACAGGATTACATCTGCCAATTCAGGAGGACTGCAGCTACCGTTTAATCGGACTGCTACCAACACCCTGTGACAACAGGGTGTCAGGGTATATTTCTGTCAGTGGTTTGATTTGTTTTGTACTCTTGCATTTGGGTTTTTTTGTTGGTTTTTTTTTTTCCCTTTTTCCTAGTAAAGAATTGTTTTTCTATTTCCCATATCTTTGCGTGAGAGCCCCTTAATTTCAAAATTCTAATAATTTGGAGGGAGGGGGTTTACATTTTCCATTTCAAGGGAGGCTCCTGCATTCCTTAAGCTGACACCTATCTTTTCAAACTGGGACAACAAGTACTAAGCAATAAATGTTATCATTTGCCTATGAATGCCATTTAGGAATTTCTTTTGAAACAGCTCCCAGGAGAGTTTTCCTTTCTTTCAGTCTTGTAGGCCACTCCACCCAGAATGGAGGTGTCAAGAGATGGAGCCAAAGGAGGAAAGGAACAAGAGCTGGAACAATGTCTGAGTCACATTCAATATCCAGTGAAGTAGAGGGATTAAGCAGTCTCAATTAATTTTCAATTTATAATGGGAAATAAGTAGTCCTAAAACTCTTGTGAAGAAGGTCCAAAACAATAAGAGTGAGTCACAGCAAATACTAAATTATCCCCAACATACTTCTCTTTTCAAACTCTATGGTTCCTTCAGGCCTAGAGCCAACTGCAACAGGGACTTCTCCTGCCCTCTCTGCATCAGCAGAAACATCCGTGCAATAAAGTATACTTAAACAATTTCTTTTTCTTTAATCTCACATTTCCTTCCTTTCAGCAAGTGTACGGGTATGCTGCTTAGGAAACACGGAATAATTTCACTTCTTCACTGCTGTCTGTGCTTCTAATGGTGTAACATCAAGGCTTTAAAGAGCTGCTGACCCCTTCAAAGTCTGTCCCCTTCAGTAAGTCAGTGTGAACTCAAGTTTAATTCACACAGAGGAACTCAGATTAACTTTATGAAGGAAAAACAAAGCCTGGATGAAATGTGTTTACTCTTTCTTCCTTGCCCTGCTCTGTTCCTTTGAAAGCAGCGGCTCGGTGGAGGTTTGAAAAGGAAAGCAATAACTCTGAGACATCTGGCCTGGTGGGAAGTGTCCCTGCTCATTGCAGAGCATTGGACAAGATGACCTTTAGAGGTCCCTTCCAACCCAGGCCATTCCCTGCCTCCCGGGGTGCCCCCGCGCTGCCGCGGCCGCCCGAGCTCCGGGATAACTGGGATTCTGCTGCCACCGTGTGGTCACCC
>WEIT01035332.1:65750-80608 GCA_013389985.1 Dryoscopus gambensis
CCGCTCCTCCGCTCGGGCGGGCCCGCCGCGGGATGCCGGGGACAAGGGTCCCGCTTCTGAGGCGGAGAGAAGAGGTCTTCCTGCAAAACTGGTCCTCACATGGACGTGCCCTCGGCCAAACCCTAAGCTTCACCCTAAGGCTGACCAGCCAAGCCCAAGCGAGTTTGATGCGCATTTGGAGAGCAGGAGTGGCTGCTTTCAGTAGATGGAGGCTCACCAGTTTTACCCAGTTTCAGAAGACACTCTTCTGTGGTTTCTGATGGCTCTGCACTGGTTGCCCAGTGTCACCCATTACAGATGGACAAACAGTAGTCCTCGGGACAGAAATAGTTAGTTTGCAAAGCAGCAAAAGTCTACTGAATTTCCTCCCATAATATTGACAGCTGATGATGGTTTAAAATGTTTAATATTCAAACTATTCTGACACAATCTCTTGGCCTCTAAGGGTCACAGACACTAACAGTCTGCTAAGTCCATGTCCTCATGAGCATTTACAAATGGTGGAAATACCTCTGGAGGTTGTTACACTGAGTATGGCCAGAAGATCAAGCACACACTCTTTAACCAAGGCATTTTTAAGGTTTCCTCTGGAGACCTACTGGAGCTGAATGGGAGACATATTAAAGTTCTTCCCAGAAATCCTAAAGCACACCTCTTCCTAAAGCAATCCTATAGCATCCATCATGAGGTACAGACCGATTTGGCCCAGTGCAGGAATCTGTAACATTCCAGGACAGACCAGTGTGCTGGCAAATGAACCTGGCTATCAGCCTGAAAACCCTGGCTCACAGTGTGGGAACCTCAATACTTCCTTTTTAATCTGTTTCTAAAGAAGAGCATGCTGTTCCAGACCAGGAGCAAATCGTCAGTACAGAAATGAGGATGTCCAAATGACCTAGTGACCAGGTGTAAGTTCTTTCTAGGAGCCCTGTAAAATTAGTGGACCTAAATAGTAAATACAGCTAGGGTTTTCAGTAAGCATGATTATTTCAGGCAAGGTGACCCTTGGGAGTGAGATCTTTTGTGTCAGTCCATTTCCCGGCAGAAAGGCATTCACATTCAAAACACAACCAATCATTGCCAGTCAGTGGAGAAACAAAGACTAATTAATTGAATATAGGCCAGATTATTCGCTCCCATTATAAGCATGACATTGGCAAGAATCCCAAATGCATCCAGCGGTAACTTCACCTAGTTTGTTGGATATTACAGTTGTCTCTAGGGGAGCATGTTCTATTATTTTCAAGGGCTTCAGCAATTGTTATTCTAAACACTCTTCCACACACATTTCAGCTACCTAAAACAGAACAAAGGTGTCCTCTAGTCTCTTGCCACCTTATATTGCTGAATTACAAGGAGAATGTCTCTGAAACAGATGTGAATAGAGAAATTACTACTCCTTGACTTCATTGCTCTATTAGACTCCTTGTACAATTTCTTAGCAGTGTCAGGAATCTGCTTTTCTTGGAACTTCTGGCTATCTTTTTTTCAAATTCTAAATTTATCTGAATCCTTCTGTCCATGTTATTAAAGAAATTCAGTGAGAGCTAGTTCTATAAATTCCACCCCCACATAGTCTGCTAAGAAGGGCATGTGCAATGAGTAATTTGCCTACATTAATGTGAAAAAATGCTCTGACAAACACTGACTTGCACCCATGACAAAGGTTATTACTCCCTTTTTTTTTCCAAAAAAGGGAAACAGAAGCAACTCCCTTATATTCTGATTCAAAGAGTGAAAATCGGTAACATCCCTTATCTAGCACTTAAATTAAAGGTGTGCTTAAGACTATTCTTTTTTAAACCAAAGGATGACTTACAGCATGTAGATCAGACTCAGTTTTACCCACTTATGCACAGCTCTGGCCTTCACTTTCCATCTAAGAGAGGAATCATTCTGTCCACTGATGTATCAATAGACAAAGCTGAGACAAGCCTATCATTGGGGTGAGTTGATTGCTGTACCTAAGTAATTTTTAATGCGTAAGCAATGCATGGCTAAAGGGCAATGCTGGGACAAGCCTGGCTCCAGAAACTCCTTTTGGTGTGTTGCTGCCAGCAGCATTTCTCTTTATCCACTCCGGGCTGGTTGCAGATTGGGTTTTGTTAGATCAGGACCAGCAAAGTGCAATCTCAGTTATACTGCTCTGGCCTTCTGCACACATCCAAGGGCTTTAGGATGTTCACCAAGTGTGGAGAATTTGGCTGGTCCCAGTAGAAACAATTATGGAGGTGGTTGAACCTGCTGGTTCTGCTACCCAAATGATATCCAATTTTCTCAAGAGCCAAGAGTATTGCCACATCTGATTTAAGAAACTCCCTGAGCATTCCTAGGTGATTAAAAAAAATTAAATACAGATAGATGATATCAAGCTACATGTAAGCCTCCCTAGGTCAGACACCACTCTTGGAAAAAAGTAGTCAGGAAATAATAAGAAATTACAATACTCCTATAAAAAAATTAAATTGCAGATAGAATGTTTTCTGACACTCTTTCAGAACTTACTGTATACAAATATTCCATATCAAGCCCAATGTCAGCAATCCATCTTCCTCTTTCTATTTTTCCTTCTTTCCTTCCTTCTTTTCTTCCTTCCTTTCTTCCTTCCTTTCTGAAATTCCATTTAAATGTCCAGGCTCATCAAACTCAAAACATCATGATAATTCACTCTTAAATGAATTCCTAGAATACATTTTATTTCTTGTTTCAGCCCAGAGACTGATGCTGAAACATCATGGTTGATGGCATTCTCAACTCCAGGAAACAGTCCATTAGGCATGAAACAACTGACCGCTGCTTAGAGCAATAATATTTAACACCAAAATCCTGACAGTGACAAAAAGAGGGATACTACAAAATTATATTAACTGTCACGTGGATGTCCAGCTATTTAGCATCTGATCTGCTTTACAGCACTCTAGGAGAACTACAAGACCCACATTAAAAAATATTCATCTCTTTTTCAGTTATAGTTCCTCATTTGCATTTTTTCTGCCCTTCATGAGCATAAGTCTTTTTTCAAGCCTTCTTATTGCTATTTTATTTCACTTTATTCCTATTACATTTTGTCAGAGACCTTGGGCTGCAATAGCCTATATGCTACCAGTTTGATATACCTGTATATTAGCTGTCATACTAAAATTATTGTGCCTCCTACACAGAGGTACTGGCTATAAGCAATTGATACTGGCTTATTTCTTTACAGTTCAATAACTGCAGGTAGGAAATTGGCTTTCTACCAAGTTAAAATGAATCATCATTGTTACAAAAATTTGGAGTCGTGTCTACTGCCCAAGCAGAAACTATTGCACATTACTGTTGCTAGCTTTAGAAAACAAACAGGAGCCTGTCTTTAAAAAAAAGGAACTAAAGGTATATTCCTAAGACTGTGATAGATGCAGAATTATTATCACAAATCTAAGCTGATTAAACTTAAAAGCCTATATGATATTGCTGGAAACATCCAGAAGGAAGAAATATTTTCACTATGGTCTTAGCTGTGATAAATTAATTCTAGCTTCAATTTCTTATTTTGTGAAAGCAAGCTTGTGAGTATGGGCCAACATTGCTACAGAATCCAAATCTTGAGGGTAGATACTCTCCCCACATCGTAAGAGATAGCGAAGTTTGACTGTGTCCAGATGATGAGCAGAAGCCCTGTGAAACTTGCCCAAAATCACAGCGCTAGTTAAAGATCAAATGTCATTTCGTTCCAGGTGAAATATGATTTACATATTGCAAATGATAGAAGATAAGAATATTTATAAATCAAGTTGCACAGAGAGCCTCTGACAGAAAAAGGATGTACTCTAGGTATTTCAAGTACCATGCAAGCATGTTCATCCATTTTTACTGCTACAGAAGAAGATGAAGTGGTGTATTTTCACAAGCCATTGCCCAAAGACAATCAGGGAAATTCAGAGGGATTAAGATTTTTATACGCTCTTAAAAGTACTAATAATTTCCATTCTGCAGTACACTCCACTGTATCAGCTGAATTTGAAATGCTGTGCTTCTCTTCGAAATATACACTTCTATAAAGCAAGGTTTATACATTCCAAAGAATGGAATTAATTCAACATTTGGGATGTTTATTGCTTTAAAATGATACTTAACTCCATGAACTGAAAAAATATAGCCAAAGTTAGGGTTTTTCTTCTTTTCCAGAAAGCAAAAGCTAGTGGTTATGTATTATTTACATAAATTAAGTAAGAATGTAAGATAGTGAAGATTGAAAAAAAAGAGGAGGAGAGAAAAAGTTATCATTTCATTATACATTCTTTTCATTCTCTGACACAGCAATATCTACTTTCTGCTTTTGAATAGGAGGAACATTTGCCAGTCGAAATCCTACAGTGTGAGGGGAAAAAAGAGTAGTTAGAAACCTTTTCTCAGAAATTTTCTGAGGTAGCAATGCTCCATATAGTCCTCAAAAACTAGTAAAATGCCTCCTCTCCCAATTATACTCTAATAGAAGACCAGCATATAGCAGAAAATATAAATACATTTAATTTTTTTTCTGACATCAACAATCACTGTAAAGCTTTACTAAGTAAAAAAGTATATGTTAAACAACAGATAGCAAAATTAATCCTTTTGCAAACTTACACCAGTTGTTTTCCACACTACCTGAAAAACCTCTGAGATGCTGCCCTGCTTTGCTTTCCAAAAATCCACCTCCTAGAACACTTCCAACCACATTTTAAAATCAGTAGAGCTTCTAATGTTTCTTATCACAGAGACTTTTGTCTTTATTTCAACAAACATACTCCACCATTCACCTGTCCTTAAAGTCTGCTTTTGAATTCATTAAAACACAAAAGGAAAGACAAATTGGGTCACAGAGAATTGGGAGTGAACCCCCATGCCCCATCGGGGCACAAAACTCAAAAGGCTGGCCTCACGAAGATGCCACCCCAAACACTCCGACAGCACCAAGGGACTTGGCACAGATCCCTAGCATGGATGGCTCTGGCTGTCAGGCATGGTGGGAAGGGTCATGGGGCAAGGCTGATCCTCAGCCACCCATAGTTTTGTAGTACACATTTCCCACTCATGGCTTGAGAAATCATGAAATATGAAACGAAATATATTCAGACTGTCCATGCTAGAGAAAGGCAAACTATCATCAGCTGGTAAGCCGGAAATCATGCTGACTTGCATCTAAAGATAGTCTTTGTGTTAGCTAGCTTTTTGTTCAAAAGGATGCCATAGATGCCTTGAAATAACTGTAGTTTAGTATACACCTACTGTTGATTTCTATTATCATATTTGAAAACTATGAATCCCATTTTTACTGAAAATAAAAGCTTTTGCTCAGGGCTTCTTTCAAGCTTTAACTGGATTTAATTTGAAATAATTTTAGAAACTGGCAAAATATTATCTTACAAATTCTTTCAATAGCCAAAAATACACTGTATACCTAAGTAAAAAACTTCTTCATACTGAACTAAAGTGATCTGCAGTAAACTAACATGAGGAATATTTTCTCTCTACACTTGCAGAACAAGCTACAGAAGTCTGAAATGAAATGAGGTTCATAATTTTAAAAACTGCTTCTGGAGACAGACAGTAATTAACCTTGACCAGTGGCTCGACCTTTGTAAGATTTCAGCAAGCATATGCTGTTTACATTTTTTATAACACATATTTTTATTAAGTTCCTTTAAGTAAATGAGTTCAAGTAAGTTACCGTAATTCCAATTTTTGTTGCAAATGTATTTATATATAAAAGTATTAGATTTAGTTAAAATCTTTGATTCAAATCTAAACAATATTTTAACCAGCTGGAAAGCGGGTTGGCAGAAGAAGACCCAGTGGTCCTGATGGACCAGCTGACTTCGCAGTAAGGAAGACCAAAAGCATCATGGGGTGCATCAGGAAGAGCTGCAGCAGCAGCAGCAGCTCATGGGAGATGATCCTTCCCCCCACTCAGCAGAGACATATCTGCAGAGCTGGGTTCAGTCCTGGGCTCCCCAGTACATGAGAAATGTTCATACTGGAATAAGTCCAGTGAAGAGCCACAGAGATGATAAAGGACCTGGGGCATCTGACATGGGAGGAGAGGATGAGGCAACTAGGAGTGTTCAGCCTGGATGAGACAAGGTTCCTGTGAGGTCTTATCAGCATGTATAAATACCTGAGGAGGGAATGAAGAAGAGGGAGCCTGACTCTTCTCAGTAGTGTCCACTGAAAGGATAAGAGGTAATGGGCACAAATTTAAATACAGGAAATTCCATTTAAATGTGAGAAACTTCCTACAGTGAGAGTGACCAAGCCCTGGCACAGGTTGCCTAGAGAGGCTGTGGAGTCTCCATCCTGGGAGATACTCAAAAACCAGCAGGAGAAGGCCTTGAGGAACCTGCTCTAGCTGGCCCTGCTTGGAGCAATGGGGCTGGACTAGGCCGTCTCCAGAGGTGCCTTCCAGCCTCAGCCACTCCCTGATCCTGCCTGACTCTTCACAAGTGTGTTGCACCACTCGACAAGTAGGCTTCAAAATAAACACTCTACCAGCATCTCCAAGTTTTGCTTATCAGATGGTAAGTAACTCCAGACTTGTAAATCTAAATATGAAGCTTTTTAAATCCAGACTCTGGATGCTTACCTCTCTTGATTATTGAAAAGAGTATTTTAAGGGAAAGCATTGTTTTAATACGTTGGTCAATATTTGCCCACTTAGTAGTTTAGCAACACAGATCTATTTTCCTTTTATGTTTGCAGCTACCATAACAATGCAGTAATTAGCAGTAAGTAGACCCTGATCAGCTCAGTGGGGTATGTGATAAAAAGAGCTGATTCCAAGAAAGTACATAAAAATGAAAACTATATAAACAAAATTCAAATAGACAGGGGTTAAACTTGGATTCTATTAATTTTTTTTTTAAAAATCTAGATTCCTACAGGGTACACTACTACTTCATCTAGGTGTCTTAAAATGAATCAAAACATCTGAAATAATTATTGTCACAAAGCTTTCATGATATAAGGATTACCTGCACCAGATGATTAAATTGCAGTGGGCTAAAGAGAGAAGAAGTATCTTTTAATCATTCCAATTTCTCTTTTATTTTTCTCTGTGACAGTATCATCTATCTTTTCATTGTCGGCACACTACAGCCTGCACCCAACACTCCTGGGGCCACAATCTCTGCTGTCAGAGGTAAGAGGAGCCATCTCTGTCACAGTATTAATTACAAGTCTGCAGCTACGTAACAAGACTGGGTGAGTTTAGTTAGACTGTACTTCCAGTCCACAATAATGCAGCACTATCTAGTCTTTTCTTATTCTGCTCAGAATCACAACTACCTGAAAAAATACCATCTCCTGAAGAAGCTTGCTGGATGATTGCCTCCACATTCACTGCCCTCCTGCTCGCTCTCTCCTGGAGTCTGAATTCTTTAAATCAATTTCTTTTTGCATAATATTTGCAGAGGGTATTGTTGAATTTTATATTCTGCCTTTTATATTGCAAGCAATCCAGTTCATTGTATTGCCACAGTTAATTAACATAAGGTAAGAGATTTGTTGGTATTTTCCCTGACAGCAAACTCCCATAGTCTCTCTTGCTTGTATGCTTTCACATTTTCCCTTTGGTAATATATCATTTTACTTTCAGGCTTATTATTCATTAATCTGTTCTGGGCTGCATTGTTCTGTATGAACTCAGCTTCTGAAATAGTCCTAATCATTCTCCAACTTCATTTTTCACATCAGCCTCTTTAACTTTATATTCAGTAAAGACAGCAAATGCAAAAATTATGCTGTTCGATATCAGCATTCAGATCATTTGTGTAAATAATGAGGTTTTAGGGTACAGCTTAGCCTCATGATAGACTGACCATTAGTAAGCTCATTCCAGAATGAAATTTACTTACAAGTGCAGCTACTTTTTATGTCGTTTATTTAAATCTAGCGAGTTACTTTGCCTCCACTTATACAGGTCAAAGGCTAAGACTGACAATTTCAAAAAGAACACTGGTGAAAAGTCTCTTAATGAACTAACCACCAATGGGAATATCAAACTTCACTCACATCTGCATTATCAGTCAAGCCCCTATTTGGCTGAGATGCTTGGCTGGTGCCAGAAGGAATAGAAAAAGTCCTTCATTTTTTCTTTGCAAAACTACACTCTCATCAATATATTAACTTTAGGTACAGTGTTCCTGTTCTCTGAGATTTACTTCTTGAAGACAATTTTTTTCCTAAGAGAGGCCTTGTTTTACAAATTTTGCTAGTTCTACTTTTCCATTTTGGCAGAAAAACCAGATACTTCCCAAGATATTTAATCCTTTCTGTATAACTATTTTTCAAATCTTCAGCGCCATACTTGAATACCTACCTTACTAAGCTTGTACAAAATTTCAGAACAGGTCATGACCTACTAATTCTATCCCTGTGCCACATGGAAGATGTACAGGTCATGCTGCATGCATCCTTCACTGTTAGCCCATGGCTAAAGAGGAAACACAACAAACTGAAATGAATAAAGATGAAAAGAAAATGAACCAGTGCCAGAAATCTTATGAATGTCTGTCTATATTATTGTCCCCTGAATATCATCTGTGTGGAAGAATGTACATAAATCTTTTTAATATAACATCTGAGACAACTTACCATGAGGAAAAAGGCAGAACTCTATATGGAGTGGGTAACAGAGGGGAGCTCAGTCATAAACCTTGTATCACCATGCAGTTAATTCATCAAGTGTGGAGTCCTAGCTTGTTAGCCAGCCTCTCTTTTGTATAAATGCTTCCAAACAATTTCTTTGTCACATGCATAGAAAAATCTATTCTAGAGTCGTTTGACCATGTCTGCTGATCTAGTCAAGTCAAAAACTTCTTCACCACAAACAAAGAGATTTTTTACTTCTTTTTATTAAAATGAGTAAAAGAAGTTCCCTCTTTCTGAAAGAATTACTGGTATAAATGTTAGGCTGAATAAAGTTCTTACATATCAAATGAGCAACACTCAAAGCTGAGAAAAGATTACAGTATACACCAGGGATAGCAGTACAGAAAATCATCATTGGTGCCATTTTTTTACAACATTCACAGCTTAAGTTAAACACTTGCAAAGCACAAAGTTGCATTAGTGCCACCAAAGCCAAATGAATTTGTGAGTGCTATACGTCGTTTGTCAGTTTTCCACTCCTGAGCTGTCAATGGAACATAATTGAGATCAAACTCTGCCTCTGTTTTCTGTAAGTTTAGAGTAGGTGGCAAAATTCCATGGTAGCAGGACAGTACAGTAAAAGCTGCTTCAATAGCTCCTGCAGCCCCCAAGAGATGTCCTGTTGCTCCTTTTGTTGAGGAAACCGCAATATTACGTGAGTGATCTTTAAAAAGTCTCTTGATTGCTTGATTCTCAGCAGCATCTCCTAGAGGTGTAGAAGTTGCATGTGCATTGACATATGTTACATCTTCAGGTTTGATCCCAGAATCTTTTATTGCTGCAGACATGCACCTAAGGAAAGAAAGACAACAGAATGCTGATTTCCTAACATTTTTGTCAAATACACAGACCAAAAGAAAATGTATACGTTGGTTTAACACATTTATCAAATGTGAAAATCTGCTTTAGCAGAGATGTAAGTAGAGGTAACAAGAGGTTAACTCATCTAAGTAAGCATATTAGCATCTACATTAAGTACCAGAGGAAGACAATAAACGTGAGGCCCACTATAAAATCAGACTTGCTCTTAAAAATTCCACAGCTGGGAAAAATACAAGGAAGAAGAAGAGAAGATATGAGAATCAACCTTTGTTAGACTACATTAATACATCAAAGACCCTTTTCACTGAAAATTTGAAAACATTTGAGAGATAAGTAACTGCTGGTATTATTACAAAAATTTAGGTATGCTCTCCCCAACAAAAATATTGGGAAATTAAAGAAAAAAATCTGCAGTCATCCTCCACGTGAGCTTCTTCTGCATGCTTTCCAGAGACCAGAAAATGTCAAGGAGATAGCACAAATTCTAATATTTAATTTTATAATGAAATTTACTGACAGTCACACCTTTTACCCTGACATGGTATGTTTCGTTTGACTCCTGATGACTTGTGCACTGTGACTGCCTCTATAAAACATGTATTTTTATGAAAACCATGGAAGGACCAACACAGTTCCATCCTGCAATTTTCTCATAGATTTCCCTCAAAGGAGATGCATCAGACATCTCTCCTTGCACATAACAACTTAACAAAGCACCTCTGAGCAAAAGACCACTGACTCTTTTGAAATTTATGAAAAATAAGGAAATAAAAGGAAGCACAAAAAAAAGATAGCACAGGCTTCTGGACAAATGTAAATGTCTCTACTACAGCCTTCTACCCTTAGAAGCATCCAGCTTAGCTTAGGGTGGAGGCCACTGACCCTCACTGTCACTAGATAGTGAGACAATATTCAGGCAAAAGAGATTACTGATAACTAGGAGATACATTAATTTAGTTAAATACATTATCTGCAGTGAACATATTCACTTAAGAAGATACCAGATTACTTGTGTAGGACACTCTTTATATCCACACTTCTGAGTCTGGCTTTGCCTCTCCTTTCCTGCTGGTTTATTCCAACATACGTATTAGCCTCCAACAGTAGTTATTAGAAGATGACAAAAAATATATTCGTCTAAGTTTTTTTGATGTGGCAAATAAAATTCCTACAGAAAAGTAAGATAAGCACATACATTCCAGATTTAATCCATATACCACTGCAGTAACAAAATACTGGCTTGAAGACAGTATTAAAATGTATTATCTCATCTCAAGGGTGGAAAAGCTCAACATTTCGGAGAAACCCAGATTAACTTTCAACTCTTCTTACTGTGAATTTAATTTATATGCTACTGCCATCATAAAATACACAAAAATTCTATTACGATATATTGCCATATCATCTCAAGGGTAAACAAGTCTGAAAATACGAGATAAGACACTCCTGATTACTCATCTTACACCTAGGTCTGCAGAACAATTAAATATGAACCAAAGAGCATCAATGGAAACATGGTATATTTACTCTTCTAGAAAAATCTGTTAACCTTATAAAGATGCAAACACAGCTTTAAAATACCAGGCAGAAGTTTGATCTATTTATGCAGTGATATATTGAATTTTGGTACTAAATATTCACATACATTCAGAATAAGGCAAACCATCTTTACTGAAGCTTCCAATGCCAGCAATAGTAGTCAGCCTACGTGAAGCTCACCAACTTACACATGTAATTTAGCTGACAATTTAATTAGGCCAATGATAATGATTAGATGAGTATTGTCTACTTGTGAACTGGTTTTGGTATGATAAACAGTGATGAAGCTTTACCACCTTCCTAAACAGGACTAAAGTGTATTTCTGCTATATCCCACCACCAACACTCTTAGTTGCATCCAAATTAAGTATTGAATATTCTAACGAACTAGATCCTCTGAGTGTTCTACAGCTTTCATCACCTGAGATTTCTTGCAACAAATAACATGCTTTTGCAGAGGGGTCTCTCTTCTCTATGGACAAAGGGTGAAGGAGAACCTGAAAAGATTCTATCTCATCACAAACATCTTAAAGAGAGGGTTCCATTGAGACTTATTTATGTGAACAGCTGTATGCACTGAGGGCAAGGCACTTTCACATACAGAAAGTTTTCGTAACTCTATGGAAAAAGGCTCACTCTACCAAGAACCGGCCTTCACCTTACTACTGAAAAAAGAGAATCAGGGCACAACATTACAGAAGCTCTTTCATTTTTCAGACTTTCAAGATTTTGGAATATTAACTCAGGACTGAACAGTCTTTCTCTATGATAAATATATAATGACAGAAACAAACGTACCCACTATAATTAACATATGAAGTAGCCATTACAAACAACATAGAGTTCTTACCTGAATGCACCATCTCCCTCTGGATTAGGCGCTGTTATGTGGCAAGCATCACCAGACAGTCCATAACCTAAAACTTCTGCATAGATCCTGGCACCTCTTTGCACAGCATGTCCATGCTCTTCCAAGATCAGCACAGCAGCACCCTCTCCCATTACAAACCCCTCCCTCTGCGAATCAAACGGTCGACAGGCTGTTTTAGGGCTCGAGTTAAAACTTGTGCTGAGGGCCCGGGCTCTTGCAAATCCAGCCAAAGACAAAGGACTAATGCAAGCCTCAGTCCCTCCAGCCAACATGACATCAGCATCACCAGCAGCAATGAATCTAAAGGAGTCTCCAACTGCATGTGCGCCTGTGGTACAAGCGGTTGACACAGCGTGATTCGGCCCTTTCAGTTGGTATTTAATGCTGATATGGCCTGCTGCCATATTGACTAAAATCTTTGGGACAAAAAATGGGCTGACCTTATTGTAACCCTTTGTTTTAAATAAGGCAGCTGTGTCAGAAATTTCTTCCAGTGGAACCATTCCCATCCCAATTGCCACACCAGCAGTTAAGCGATCCTGTTCAGACTGGGGAGACCAGCCAGAGTCCTTCATTGCAAGCTCTGCTGCACCGATGGCCATCACAGTGGCAGAACTCATGGATTTGATCTCTGACTTCGACACAAAGCTTTCTTCGCTGAACTCACCCTCCTTGCTTCCCCTTGGCACACAAGCAGCCACTCTACACGGGATGCCTGCATATTCTTCCCCATCTAGTGATGTAATCCCACTGCCTCCTTCCAGAAGGTGCTTCCACACAAACTGAGTCCCCACACCAAGAGGGGACACTAAGCCAATACCTGTAACAACTACTTTCCTTCGACATGCAGGCAGTGACTTGCTGAAAGCCCTTCTGTGGTTTTGTAAATGTAGATTTAAATTCAGACTCCGGAGATGAAGATTTGCAATCTTTAACAGATCCTGTGAGCACTGGGAGAACATGGTGGCAATAATCAAGCACATTCCTGTAACTGGAGCGGGATGGAGGGGATAGGGAAAGACAAACACAACAATAAAGCAGCCAGCGTGGAAAACATTCCAAGAATATTAAATTAATAACCTGCTTTTTACATGACAGCCTATTTTCAACCCTGAAGAAAGGGATATAGTTTCCATGTCTGTAATGACGAATAGCATGAGTTATGGCAGAGAATGGCTCAGAAACATGTTCTCTTTGGGAATGCCACTAGTGGGCTCTTCTAGCTTAAGCTGCTGATGAATATGACTTTGCACACTGTGGACTGTGAAGCATTCTCTGGTTTTGCTGCGAATTTTCCCTGGAGCTTTAACCGCCAGCTGGCTGGAGGTAGAAACAATGAGCATTAACAGCTTCATTCTTCTAAGGGAAAAAGTGTGTGTTCACCTGAAAGTGTATGTCCTACCATTACCAAGCTGACGATATTGTCATCTCAACCTTCATGTCAGGCAGAATGGTCTAGAAACCTCAAACAGGAGTCAATAAACTCATCCTGATTCTGCTAGCAATGTAATTACACATCTTGGACGAGACTCCTTATATTTCCACCTCCACCTACCCTTTATCAGCCTTGGGTTATTACACTGTTAGGGGACAGCATCTCAAGTAGCTTGAGCAAGATGTAGCTCAGCACCACCTCCATTGATTCAATGACAGCAGATCCCGCATAACAAAAGGCATGGCAACTGATGGCAGAAGGCCTCTGCTGAGCACAAGTACTTAAGGCTGGACCAGAGGACCGTACCAAGCAGTGATGCTGCTGCACTGTGCCGTAGTTCCTTGCCTTGGCCACCGCCAGGTCCAGAGCCAGTCCGATTGCACACATCTGACATGCTGGAGCAGGGCAGAAGCTGCAGCACAGCTCTGCCAACACCTACGACACAAGCTTCAACAGGCTGCCTGCTTTTTGCCTTGTACAAAGGGCAACTTGGCATCCCCAACTCTTTGGTAAAATATAGAGAGCTGTATGAGGACCATAATGGGCTGCTGGGCTAATGCACTCCTGCTAAAATACCCAGACCTGTGGCAGTACGAGCGCACAGCAGCGTTACTAAAATACGTCATGAAACCATGGAAAGGCCTGGGTTGAAAGGGACCTTAAAGATCATCTCATTCCAATGACCCCTGCCAGGGGCAGGGACACCTTTCACTAGACCAGGCTGCAGAGATCTGCTTCCTGCCTGGCCAAGAACACTTCCTGGGATGGGAAATAAAAATAATAAATAACCACATATTGTATTTTATACATATTTTATGTAATTATTAAAATTCATTATTAAAAAAAATATTTTAAAAGAAGCCTGCTTTAAGTCCTGACCCAAATTTGCCATTTCAGTTTTTTAAGCCACTTAGCTTGGACTTTATAATAAAGAGGCAGTGTGTGTATGTGGGTATGTGTGTGAGTATAAATATATATAAAATATCTAATATTATGTATTATATAATGTATGTTACATATATAAATATATTATTCCATATATAATATAGAATATAAAATAGACCTCTGCTGTCGTATTATATGCATATTTATAGAGTATAATATATACCATATTATATATGTTTTATAGATACAGTATGATATACATTGTATAACATATATTGGTAAGATAATGTATTTTTTATATATTATTATATATAAGTATAATAATGTATAGGATAACATATTTTATGTGTGTGTGTGTATATATCTCTCTCTCTCTCTCAATATACACATATAATATGACTGCAGAGCTCTCTAAGGCAGGTCGTCCCGCAGCCCCGCGCAGCCTTTACTGAAACGCCGTCACCCCGTGCCGAGCCGTCCTGTCCGACCCAACAACGCCCGATACCTGCTGTGCGGGAAAACCAGGCGCAGGCAACAAGAGCTACCGGACGCCCCCAGGAGTTTCAAGGGCAATGGCTACTTTTAATGTTTAAACCAGGAGCCAAACCCCGGCGCCACAGCACTGCCCAAGGCCGC
>WEIT01035334.1:1729-20494 GCA_013389985.1 Dryoscopus gambensis
TCAAATATGCATTAACATATATATTTGTTTAAATATATCTAAATAAAAAAATATATACATATTGGATGCTCTCTCTCACATCCACAATTTATAAATAATAATAGATACAAACATACTTCCACACTCAATTGTGTCACTACCTACTGCTGGCAGGTATAAATGTGCATATATTGGTTATAATTAATATAAAATTAACATAATAATATAAAGGAATTTAATAGAGATATGATAAAAATATAAGATATTGTATAGAATTCTCTGTTATTTACTGTGTAATGTGTTTCCCCAGGCAGCGGGTGGGATCGCTGGGGTGTCCTGTGTAGGGCCAGGAGCCAGATCCATGACCCCGGTGGCTCCCATCCCACGGAGGATATTCCACGGCTCTAATCCGAGTCCCTGGAGTGCCCGTGGGGCACAGCCGGGCCCTGGCAGCCCCTGTGCCACCTCTGTCCCCTCCCTGCTCCCACAGCTCCCCCCAGCCGCGCTGTTCGTCCCCCGGCACAGCGTCGGTGCCTCTGTGCCCTGGCTGCTCTGCAGCACAAAACTCCTCACTCCGGTGTGAGCCGAAAGCGTGGGAGGGGCTGTGGGGTGGGACAATCGTCCTATAGGGTGTAAGTACTCAGCACTTCCAAGCTCTTTCAAAGCACTTGGAAAAAAAAGTCTTGCAGTTCTCAGTGCCTTTAGCTGCTTAAAAAGCAGAGAGAGGAGTGAAGGTCAGGTTTAGGTGGGATTTTGGGGAGAAATCGTTCCCTGCGAGGGTGGTGAGGCCCTGCCACAGTTGCCCAGAGAAGCTGGAGAGGGACTTGGGACAAGGGCCTGGAGTGACAGGACAAGAAGGAAGGGCTTTAAGCTGAAAGAGGGTAGATTTAGATGGGATACTTAGGAGAAATTCTTCCCTGGGAGGGTGGGGAGGCCCTGGCACAGGGTGCCCAGAGAAGCTGTGGCTGCCCCTGGATCCCTGCAGGTGTCCCAGGCCAGGCTGGACGGGGCTGGGAGCAACCTGGGAGAGTGGAAGGTGTCCCTGCCCCTTCCAACCCAAACGCTCCTGAGATTCCCTAAATAGGCAGAGCACTCATCCAGCAGATAAATAAAGAGGGTTGTCAGCTCAGGGACCTACAGCCCAAACCCCACACCCCTGTGCAGTACCAGCAAACAGCTGGGTCAACACCATTGCCAGTAGAGGAAGAATAAACTTAACAAAAATTACATTTATCACTTTTTCTTCCTGCTGAGACTCAAAACTTAGGGCTGAGGGCAAGGAAACGCAGCAGGACCTTGTCTGGGGTGTGTGAACAGAAAGAACTGATCAGGTCCCAGTGGCAGCAACTCCTGGACTGGTTTTGAGACCAAGTTTAAGAGCAGAGAGCACCAGGGGGCTGGAGGGTGTTGTGCACAATAATTCCAACTCGCAGCCAGGGTACTTTAGTAATTCCTTTATTAAAACTACAAACCAGAGTTAAAATTCCTACATTATTCACATAGGTCAGGTTTCTAGGTTCATAGAATAAGGACAGTCCAGCAGCCAAAGGGGTCAGAAAGCCTGACCAGTTCAGAGCTGCTGGTTTAAGACTTCAGCCAGGGCCTCCTCGCTCCATGGATCTCCCAGGGCAGCTGGAAAAGTTCCTTCAGGCTCCATAAGAAGAGGCAGGAGCAGATCTCCAGTGCAAAGGCAAAGTTCTTTCAAGCTTACAGGTGAAACCGTACCCAGGGTTCACAGCTTGGGAGGAGGGAGGGAACTGGCAACAACCACCTGGAAAATCACCTCCATTCACTCCAGGAATTCCAGAGGAAAGATTCTTACCCTGCCCCTGGCCCCAACACACAAATATTTACAAAGACACGACCACCGAGAAGCAGAGTTTGACTCCCTTGCTGAGGGCAGGAGCTGCTGCTCCAGCAAGAGAGTTCAACTCCCTCAAAAGTCACCAGGAACGTGGCCTAAAGGGATGGGAAAGCTCCAGGTCAATTAAACTCCTCCTTGATGGGGGTGCAGCCTGAGAAGAAGCTGATGTTGCTGCTCAGCATCCTCTTCTTCTTCTTCCCAAAGGGGTTCTGGTTCTCCTGGGACTCCTCATCCCTCCCGAGCAGGGAGGCAGCAGTGCTGGGAATCTTCAGGAGCACCTCCTGGTCTGTGATGTCCTGCAGGACCTGTGGGAAACAAGGAACAATCTCTGGAGTTAGTCACTGCTGGAGTGACCCACCAGAGGCAGCAGGACACAAAGTGCCAGGCCAGCCTCAAGAGTTGCTTCATTTTTTTACTCAAATCAAGAAAAAGACAAATTTTTTGACCAAATATCAAGACTCAGCAGGAAGAGACAGCAGTTGGAAGGGTGGATAATTTGTTTAGCTGAGGCAAAATGAGATGTGCCAGGTTAACAGCTTAAGGTCACTTTGAACATGGACAGATGTGATTTTATCCTGCTCCTCACTTCCCCTCTCTCCTTGCTGAAGGTGCTGCAGGAAAACATGGCAAGCCTGTGGCATCATTTCAGTGTGGAAACACAGGAATTCAGCAAACTGCCTGGAGCTGTGCAGGGTTTTCCAGCAGCAGCTTCTCCTCTGGGGTGATTTCCCTCCAAGATCCCTCACTGAGCAGCTCTGCCGTCCCTGATCCCCGGGAATACCTTTGTGGTTGGAGTGACACACACGGGCTGGAAGAAGCTCTCTCCTGCTTTCACCTCTGTGGGGTCTTCCAGCTTCAAGGACCCTTCCGAGTCCCTTTTGTGCTCCTCACGTGTTGTGGTTTCCTGAGGAGCAGCAGAGGGTGAAGCTCTTGTAGAACATCCATCCCTTCCCTCCCCAGCACAGCCCCCTGCTCTCCAGCTGGGGAGAATTCCACAGGATGCTGCAGCTCAGGCTAGGGCTCCATAAAACAGGCAATAATTAAAGCACTGTGGGATGTCCCTGCTCCACATCTCTGAGATGCAAGAGCAGAATTCCCACTAGGAACATCTTCGCCAATGAACCTGAGTTTCTCATGGACCTTCCTGCTGTTACGACCCCCTCCCCAAACCATCCCTTCCCTTCTTAAAAATAAATCTGGGAATGAGTCCAGGTTTTGTGTTGTCTGAAGCCAAAGACACAACTTTAATTTACTGAGTCCAAAAGGAAAATTGAAATTATTTGTCCTCAGATTTGTGGATGAGAAGTGGGAGCAGGAAAATCTCTGCTGTGAATCTCCACATGTCTGCGCTCAGTGGCAGAGCCTGGTCCTGCAGTGGAAAATTGTCCTCAGTTACCAGAGAGGCACTAATTAGTGACATTCACAGAGCTTCAGCAAAGTGCACATGCTCTGCCTGGACAAACTAGGCCTGTGTGGGAATTATCCCTTCATCCAGCTCTGCTCCAGCCCAAATCCAGGCCCTGCAGCCCCTGTGGCACCCCCAGAGCCAGCAGCACTCACCAGGCCCTGGTCCCTGTTCCTGCACGTGGCTGCGGCGCAGCTGCAGCCGTCGGTGCATCCCAACTTCTGCTTCCTGCAGCCACACTGCCTGTTCCCACAGCGGCCCTTGCACGAGCACTGCGGAGGGAAGGGGGATCCGATGGCCAGGATGCTCCTGGAATGCTCCAGCTCCTGCCAGCTGTGGCATCTCAAGGACAGGGACACCCCCAAGCTGCCCCAGAAGTGTTTCGCTGTCAGTCCTACCTCCCAGAATAATTTTCTTCCTCATATCTAGAATAAAATCCTTCCACCTACAGATCCATCTTCAGGATCTATAGGATAAGCACCTTCAGTTACTCAGTGCCTGATTTCAGGTGACCCCAAAGGACCCCAGTTTCTGTGCCACACTTCCACAAAAGGAGGGAGTCCCCACCCCTAAAGCCTCAGGAATTTTCTGAGCCACAGGCTGAAGCTCCAGACTGACACAGACAGATGGAAGCTGAGGCTCTGTCGGGACTGGAAGCTGCAGATTCCCAGAGGGAACAGGGATCCACAACAGGCCATCCCTTTTTTTGTTTGTTTTTTCCCTAAAATAGGCTCCCTGGAGGGACCTGGCTGCTGTTGGGGCTGTTCCTGAAGCAGAGGCCAGCTCGGACACAGGCAGCAGGACAGAACACGTGTCTCATGGGAGAAGGTGACTTGGACAGGGAAAACCTGTCCAGAAAGGTGTTGCTGGCTGCAGACAACCTTTTCTGTGTCTGTGGGAAGGTCACAAATATCCCAAGGCCCCCAAATAACCCATTCCTGCCACTCTGAGAGCAGTGGAGACACCACATCTCCCCACTCCATACCCAAACCTTGGACACAGCAAGCGATTCCCTAGCAGACACTGGATCAAGGGCAGCAGGATCTTACCCCCATGAGGTTTTTCCTTGCTCCTCTGCCTGCTTTCCCAGGAAGCCAGTCGGAATCGTTCAGGTCCCCAGAGTCAGAGAGCAGCGCCTCCACATCCACCTCGGGGCTGGGTGCCCGGGGCTTGGCCGTCGTCTGCCGGCGGCTCTTGGGCTGCAACACAGGAGCACGAGGGGTTAGGCCACCCGAAAATCACACAGTTGTATTTTATTAATAATAGTAATAGTTTTTATATTTTAATAAGGTTTTGTTAGATTTTATTAAGGTTTTCAGAGTCCCTCACAGCCAAGAAGGTTGTGGGGTGAGGGAGGCAATAAAAGATCCAATTATCAGGATTGAAAATTCAATCAATTCCATCTATTGATGACAAATCCTTGGAAGTCTGAGTTGTTGTCACATCACATGACAAAAAATAAGTGTCACACCCCTGTCCAAAGAGTTTTAAATAATTTCTTCCTCCCAGCACTAAGATTTGGCTCTTTGCAAAGCAGCAAACATTGCTGTGCCACATGTGCCTTGCTCCATCATTTAAAGACTGGGAATTCTATATAAAAAACAACCTGGATTGCAAAGGAGGATACAGAGTCAGAACTACAATGAGGAAACAGTTTTGGGCGTTTGTTTGCCTTTTTTTTTTTAATCAAAAAAACTAATGCAAGGTATTTGAGTCTTCTGGAAAAGGACTGGGGGGCCACTTCAATGAGCAGAACAAGTGCCTGGTAAAAGTAGCTTGGGAGAAAGAAAAAAAACCAAATTATCAGTAGCCAAGATTAATTTGGCAAAGAATTCAGGTGTGGTACAAACTGTGCAGCCTCTTACTTTGGGTGGAACATAATCAAAGGAAGAGTCTGGAGACTCGGGTGGCCTTTGCTGGATGTGCCGGAGCTTCTGGCCACTGGCAACTTGGAGGAGCAGCAGTTTCTGTCAGAAGAGACAAGAATCAGCTCTGCAAAATCCATTAAACCCGACTGCCACAGGGCTCTGGTGTCCATACAAGGCTCTACCTGTTTCAGAGTGTCATTTTCCCGGAGCAGTTCCTGGTTCTTCTCACAGATCTCCCTCATTTTCTCCAGCTCCTCCTCCTGTTTGCAGGGCAAGAGGAAATTTATTTCACTGGGGAGAAGTAAGAGAAAATCCCCGCAGGGCTATTCCAGCCTGCACAGCAAGCAGCCCATGCAGGCTTCTGCAAAGGGAACGCACAGCCCTGCTCCTGTCCCAGGTATCCCAAAGGCTCCCACCCTCCCCAGCCACTGCACCTGGAACCGGAGTCGCTCCTGCAGTCGTTTCTCCTGCTCGTTCAGGGAATCTTCCAGTCTCTTCTCTGCTGCTTCTTTCTGCTGGAATTGGCTGAGCAGGTACAGAACCTAAAAGCAAGTTGGAATAAACAGGAGTGAATTCCTGAAAGGAGCACTTGGCATCCAAGGCCAGGCTCAGGGAGATTTCCTGCCACTTCCAGCACAATTCCCCCCTGACCTACTTGAAAAGCGATCTTGTGCTCAGGTGTAACATCCTCACTTAAAGCAGGAGGAAAGTTACTGAATAAACCAATTTGCACAGGATAAATACAGGGATTTCTCTGGCTTTTAATGAATCATCTGCAAAAGTCCAGCAAAATTTGAGTTGATATTCAGCACCAGCTTCATTTCAGCACAACCCCTCTGCCTTTCTCTCTGAGCAGACCTGGAGATCAGTCCCAGACTCCAAGATTTCCATGAGCTGTGATTCACCTTTTCCTGGTGCTGCTGTTCCTGCACCAAAATCTGATTTTGGAATGCTGTCTCCAGCTCTGCTGTGTGGTTTCTCTCTTCCATCAGCATCTTCTGCACGTCAGAACAGCTGGCCTGGCTCTGCTCCAGGCTGCTCTGCAGTTTGCTCTCCTGCACTTTGGAGGAGACCAGCTGGAAAACAAGAGCAAGGCATGGCTTGGGCCAGGGATTCCCTGCTGGGCCCAGGTGCCACACCCAGGCCAGGTGCTGCAGTCTGGGGGGAAGCCTCCCTGTGACTTGCAGCCACCCCATGAGCTGGGCCAGCCCTCAGCACCAAGGAGAGCGGGGGAGATTCAGAGCCAGACACTTTGGAAGGGCAAACCAGGGAGCTGAGGGTGTTGTTCACAGTGCTGAATTCACCTCCCTTCCTGCAGTGCTCGGGACTATTTTTCTTTTCACCCTTTTCCTTTGATTTCCAAGCACCAGGGAGCAACAGGTAATTCTGTCCTTCAGTTGCGCTTTCCCTGATCCCACAGCACCCCAATTCATACTCTCCCCTGACACCAATTTGTCCAAGTCTTTCCCAGCTCAACACCAATTCCACTGCTCCCCTGACCTCAGCCAGCACTGCCCTTGTTTCCTGGCTTCAGGGAAGTATTCCTCAGGAATATTTCAGGAAGCGTTTTTAGATACTTTCTCTTCTCTTCCACTTCTGAAATTTGTCTTTTCCCTTTTTCCCATTCCCACCCAAGTCACCCATAAAGCTCAGTTTTAGCTGGTATCTCCAGACCCTCATCTATTCCACTTCCCCCTTCCCTGTTTTTCAGATTTCACTCCCCAGTACAGAATATTTTAATCCAAACTTGAGAGGGGAATGAACCTCATCCACTACAGGAGGGCTCCACTCAAATTCCTTTGGTCACTTCCTTTCAGTTGTGGCTAAGCAGACTTAGAGCCTTTGTTTTTAGGGATAAAAGAGGAAACTCCAGGGTTTACCTCTCCCAGGAGGTACTTCAGAGCACATTTGGCCTCCAGGATGGTGGCAATGCTGTCCCAGCGCTGCTTGGCCCGATCTCCATTGTCTGCATCCAGGAGTTTCTGCTGCAGATCTGCTATCTGGGCACTCCTGGGGAAGAATCCATGGATTTGGGGTTACAACACAGGAGAAAACCATGGCTGGTGTCTGGGCTAATGTTACTGTTCCCAGAATATTAAGTAAAATAGTTTAAATTGAGAATTTTGCTGCTGAGTAGAGCACCTGGAGCCTGCATTGCTCCTCTGGGGAGTTTTGCCACGACTCCACATTCCCAAATAAAAGTCGAGGCTTCTCCCCCAGAGGTGCTCACTCACAGCTCAAAAAACCCAGTCTTAGTGACTGAGTATTTTCCCCACATTTTGGAAAAATTCCAGCCAGGAAAACCCACACCTTTCCCTCATCATTTCCAGGGTCAGTCTGCGTGTTTTACATCCTCCTCCACCTCCCAGAGAGCTGGGATGGAAACGAGGGAGAAGCCAGAGGCAGGGCTGTGTGTGGCAGTGCCTTACCTGAGCTCCATCTCCGTTTGCAGGCTCTCAATCTGCTTGGAGACGGAGAGATCCGTGTCCGGGGCCTGCAGGTCGGCCAGGCAGTACGTGCGCCTCTGCGGGATCCCAGCACGGATCCGGGGCAGGAACGGGGCAGGAACAGGGCAGGAAATCCCACAGTTACAGACCTTCCAGCTGGAAAAGCCTCCCGGCATCTCCCCACAGCTTCAATTCCATCGCTCCTTCCCCAAAGCCTTCGCTAAGGGGTGCGGCCCACTCACATCCCTCACAGTCCTTGAGGCTGGAAAAGCTCTCCGAGAGCATCGAGTCCGACCATTCCCCCAACACCGACAGGTCACCCATGTCCCCAGGTGCCACACCCAGGTGTTTTTTGGACATTTTCAGGGATGGTGATTCCACCACTTCCCTGGACAGCTGCTCCAAAGCCTGACTGCCCTTTCAGGGAAAAAATGTTCCTTAATTCTGTTAAGTAACAAGTTCCTTCAGCACCTCTTGTGCCTGACACGTCAGAGGACAAGAACATTAACCCTTTCTCCCACAAACGTAGCCAAGGATGGGCTCCATCCCCACCTTCTTGAAGGAACAGGTCAAGTAGGAGTGAGAATAATGAATCCAATATTGCTGAATGGCCAGAGGTGTGGGGTGGGAGAAGGGGAATTTCCCTCTTACCCGGAGCTTTGGAGGGGGGTTTTCTCCAGCCTCTTTCTTCTCTTTCAGCTGAAGGAGCTCCTTTGCCAGGATTTTCCTGTCCTCCAGCAGGTCTGCCAGGTGTCTTCGAGCCTCTTCAGTGCTGACAAGAACCTCGACTTCATTTGCAAGCCAGCTCTGGAAAAATAACCCCCAAAACCCAGTGGTTGATCTCAACTCCAGGACTGAATCTTTCTCCATGAAGGCATTTCACAGAAACTGAATAATCCCATCGCAATTCCCTGTTCCTCCTGCTGTGCTCCAGCCACCAGGGCCAGCAGCACCCACCCCAAATCCCAGTTTTCCCAGTGCTGGGATGCAAAAGCGCTGTCACCCACTTTGACTCGTGCAGCAATTCCTTCCATGCCCCGACTCTGGGTCTCCTTCCGTTTATCCGCCGCCTCCTTCTGCTTCTGCAGGGCATCCTTGAGGCGTTTGTTGGCAGCTGCTGCCTGGAAGAGATTCCACAAGGAGCTGAACAGGGACTGCAAATCATCTGCAACAGCTGGAAACACCAGGGATTCCCAGCCCAGGGCACACACTGGGACAGTGACAGCGTGAGGTTAACAAATCTCAGTCTATCCTGGTTTAACTCAAGGACTCCTGCCCTTGATTTATCCCCTTTGCTGCCATTTCTTCTTTACAGAGAAGCTGCTTCTAGGCCTGAAGGTAGAAGGAAACACCCAGAATGAGGGCTTGAAGATGCATTTCTTTTACAAAGCCACCCTGAAAGGATTTGGAACTGCAACCTTGTAGATCCACCACCCGAACACATTTCCCACTTCCTTCCTTGGGCATCTGCATGGATGGACTCAGAGCCATTTGGTACCCAGAGTCATTCGGCCTTTGAGGAGCAAATTTAACTGGGATTCCTCAAGGCCCCAAGGCAGAAGTGGGGATTTCTCCACAGAGAGAAAAGCTTTTCTTTCCAGCCTCTAAACTTCCTTTAACAGCTTTCTGTGTATGCTGTTCCATCCTCCAGCCCCACTTGGCAGACTTTAGGGGTTGGCTGGGAATTCCCAGGAGATGCTGGCTCCTCACCTCCTCTGTTTTGCGCCGGAGGACGTTGGCCTGTTTCTGGAAATCCCTCTCCAGCTTGAGGAGCTCGTATTGTCTCTTACGGTCCTGCAATGAAAAACAGCTGGAAAAGTCACATTTTCCATGGCAAAGGAAAGGCTGCAGGCACCGAGTTCCAGCCTGAGCATCCCAAGGCACTGAGGGGCAGGACCTGCTATGACACCAAACTCCAGGTGCTTGCTGTCCATTACACTCAGCCACCACAAGCACGTGGATTTTATTAACCTGCAGATCCAACATTCCTCTGGAAGTTTAAAAACCTCCCATGCTGGGGCCAAACCCTACAACTTTAAATCCTTCAAATACTGACTATTTTTGCCTTCTGCTTTAGAGCGGATTCACAGCTGTGGTGAGAGCTTGAAGACCTCCAGCCAAGAGCAAGTTCAGGTGGTGGAAGGTGGCAGCCACATGAGCCAAGCCCCTCTTCAAAGCATTCCCAGCTCTTCTCGGATGCTTCCCAGTTAAACAAACCTTCCAGCACCCCTCTGAAGGGAGGAGCAGCATGAGGGGCTCGTTTGCTCACCTTTTCCTTCAGCTGGATCACTTCCTTGTCCTTCTGCTGCTTCCACTGCCTGAATTTCTCAGTGTCTTCTTTCATCTGACGCATCAGCTGCACCCTTTGCTGCTTCATTTCCTGAAAAACACCAGTGGCTGGAGGAATTATCCAGGATTTACGTCCTAAGGAGCTTCAACCTCCATTTCCCCCATGCCTGCCAGGTGTGGGGAGTGGCAGGTGGGAAATCTTAGAGTGCTCCCACTCAGGACACTCTCAAAGTGCTAAAAAACAGGGATTTTTTTTAGGCACAATGGGAAGACTGACACAGGCACAATTTAGGGAAATCAAAGTGGAGTCAAATGATTTGACTGAGGTAATAAATTAGAGGTGCCAGAAGATACTTTGGACTTACTGTCCTCCCAAATCTCAGTAGTCACCTGCCTATTGTGGTCACGTAGCCAAAGGAATCTTGCCAAAACCTGCTATTTTCAGTCTGACTAAACGGAAAGCAGATCCCTGTCTGGGATTTCTGGGATTCCTGTTTGGGATTTCAGGGAGATCTTAAAGCCCATCCAGTGGCTGCAGTCAGAGGTGCCTGGTGGTTACCCTGATCTCCTGGTTCAGTTTGGACACCGTGCGCTCCGTGGATTCCTTCAGCTTCAGGAGCTTGGACTGCTCATTCAGCTTCTTCTTGAGCTCATTGATTTGTGCTTCCAGCTCCTGCAGCCTCTTCCGGCGCCGTTCGCTCAGCCTGGAGAGAAACCACAACAAACCCCCTCCAGCTTCAGAGACACCTCATGAAAAATGTCACCTCTGTCACCTTTGCTGCTGCTGAAAGCCCACGGGAGGCTTCTCTGCAGCTCCTGGCACATTAAAGGGACACTTTCACATCAAAAAAGAGCTTTTACAGATCATGGATGTGCAAGATATTGGATTTTCAGACACATTAACAACCCCCAGAGCTGCAGGCAGAGCCCTCTTACTTGGCCTGGTTGATGTCCTTCTTTGCCATGTGCAGAGCAAGGACCAGTTCCTCCTTTTCCTTTTGCAAATTGCTGACCTCCAACTCCAGATCCTTGATATTGGTCTAGAAAGGACAAGAGGAATAAGCCTCCGAATAAAAACCTTGAAAAGACACCCTGAGGCAAAGCTTTAAGACAGAGAAACCTTGAAAAACCCCATTCCTTTGCAGCAGGCTGATAAACCACCTTATCTAAGGGCAGTGTGAGGGTCCCAGGGGCTGGTCCAGCACACGCTGGAGCTTTGGTGGGCACAGAGTCACTGTGGCCACGTCCTGACTGAATCATTTCAGAGATGGGAGATCCCAGCACAGCAGGGAAAACTGCCCAGGGGAGGAGGGAGCCAGTTAAAGGAATGAACAGACCCAAGTCAGACCAGGCTCCTGTCCTGGAGGACAGATCTCCTCCCTTCCCCCCCAGCATGGACTGGGGAAAACAAACTGCACAAGGAGGATTTCAGCTTTACCTCGTACTGGCACTGAATGGGCCCCAGCTGGGTGTCATTTTGAGACATCTTTTTGGCCAGGGCCTCTTTCAGAGTCAGGGCTTTGTTGAGCTCCAGCAGCTCCCTGGAGAGCTGTGCCTGGCGCAGGGCGTGCTGGGTGCTGAAGTCATTGGAGGCTCTCTTGGATTCCTGGCCCACGTCTGCTTCCTGCAGGAGACACAGCCATGAGGAGAGGCCAACGCAGAGCTCTTGAACTGCATCATCTCTGTTCCTACAGAGCACTTCAAATTCATTTTTATGTAAAAAACTACATATTCAGAAACGAGAACAGGTTCTTGACCACGAACGCATCGAGTTTAAAACAGCACAGATAAGAGTGATGGTTTGTCAAGCATTTGGCCTAGAAAATTAGCAGGAGGGAGCAGATAAAAGCAATGAGGAGATAAAACCATGCCCCAGTGAGGTGTGCACTGCTGAGTCCTTCACTTACACCTGGAGAATCCTGTTCAGAGTTTGACAGCTCTGCAGCAGCCTCTGGGGTGGCAGCATTTTCACTCTGGTGGACAGAGAGAAGAAAATTTGGGTGAAAAGGGAAACATGAAGTAAAATGAAGGAAATAACAGACTGGTGGCACATTATAGCAAAGCACAACGTGATTCTCCTCTGGCCAGAGCCTCTCTGGAAAGAGGAGACCTTCCCCGAGGAAAGGGAGGAAACTCCTCCTTGTCTAGTTGGAAAAGCCATTCCTTGAAATCTTCCCTCAACTCCAGCACTGGGAGCCACCTCCTCACAGGAGAGAACAGAGGAATGTCCAGTGAGAGAGAGCTGAAATTCCTCCATTAGACAAAAGCCTGGAAATTTCTATTTAACACAGGTCCCTGCAATTTATGTTGTCTGTAAAAATCACCACGTTTACAGCACTCCATCCAATTTAGGGACTGTAAATCCATTCTAATCTCCAATATCAGGTTTTTTCATGGAGACTCCTTTCCCCCGCCAGGGGCAGCACAAGTGGCCTTTCTGCAGCATTAAAGCACAACAGGGCAGTTTTGAAGTGGATCTCAAGAGTCACTTCATACTTTTAATTCCTGGGCTCCTTGAGGGAAGTTGGAGTGCAATCCCAGATTTCCTGAGTCACGTGACACAAGTCCCCCCTCCCTGGGCTCAGCCTTACCTGCAGCTCAGCCAGCACCTGCTGCAGGTTCCGGATCACCTCCACATTTTCCTTTAATTCCTCATCTTCCACAGTCTCCACCAGCTTCTGCAGATCCAACTTGCACCTGGAACCATGGGAACAAGTCCATGGCACGTTGGTGTCACAGTTTGTGCCACACGTGCCAGGGAGGAACAACTTTCCCCACCCAACCTCTGCATTAATTCTGGCTGGACAAACCCGAGCTGATTGGACCCAGTTTATCCCACTACAAACACTGAATTCCCACGGACATTTTCCCAGGAGAAGGGTGTGGGGACACTTACACAGCGTGGTGCTGGAGCTGCTCTAGCTTGGCATTCATCTTCTCATTCTCTTGCTCTGTCTAAGAGAAATCAGAATTGTATTGAATTGTAGAAGATAAGAAGCCAGAAATCAGCTGATCACTTTGCAGCACAAGATTGGCAGTGTGAAAATCAATGTGCTGAAAGATCCTTCATGGTCAGGGCCACCAGTTTGGATTTAACAGCATTTTCTCAGGGATAGACACTGCGGGCAGCAGGAAAAAAGCAGGGTGAGGAAGGGAGGGCACAAGTGTGTAAGTGCTATTTAAAATATTAAAATATTTAAAGTGTTAAAAACTGAGAGATTCAGGTCTCCCTTTCCCCACTGAAGTCACAGATCTAAAGGCCAACAGATTCTAGAAGGCTCTTGGTTCTGACACACTTGGAATCCATGTGAAAGGAATGTTAAGGAGAGATTCCCAGTATGCCACTGGAACAGGAGCTGCTGTTGATTCATTCCCAGCGATTCAGGGCTCTCCTGGGATAACTGGACTTACCAGGATGATCCTCTCCAGCATCTGTGCTGTTTGCCCAGCAGCCTCGCTCAGCCCCTGGCTCAGCTTCTGGTTCTCCTCCTGCAGGGACTGGTTCTTCTCCATCAGGGACTGGAGGCTCTCCGAGGGGGCCAGACCACTGCAACAGCGAGAGGCACTCTGGGGGTGAGCATGGCCCGGCCAGGCCTTTGTGACAGCACTGAAGTCATCCCCAAAATAATGATTATTCCCTAAATAATTTACAGTAAACAGCCCAGAATGGTTTGTGTGGGAAGGATCTTAAAGCCCATCCAGTCCCACCCCTGCCATGGCAGGAGACACCTTCCACAGACTGGGCTGCTCCAAGTTCTGTCCCAGCCTTGGACACTTCCACAATGCAGGAAGAACCTCCAAGCAGAGGTTGTGAACTCCAAGCACGTGGTTTTGAAACATCCCCAGAACACAACACCTGCACCATCCCACTCTGTCCCAGATTTTGTGCTTTTAAGGACAATGGAGGCGGAGCTGCCCCACATTTAGGGGTAGAGGGGTGAGGAAAAGAGGGATGGATGGCTCTCAGACAGGTATTTATTCAGGAGGTATTTCCTGGTTCCTCTTTTATTTCCTGCAACAGATTTTTGCAATCTTGAGGTGTTTGCTACAAAATGAAATATCCCAGGGAATTCCAGTACAGATGACAAAAACAGGGGGGGGAAAAAGCAACTAATTTGTTCTCCCCTCACTCCACAGCACTGCCCAGAGCTAAGGAGATCCAGAGACTTCTCTGGAGTGGGATAAATACAGACCCATGGGACATGAAAAAACAAATCTTACTTGAGAGACACGGGCAGGGTCCCTCCGTGAGCCTGGAGCAGCAGCACCTGCAGCTGCTGGACCTACAAGGACAAACAATTATTGCTTGTAAATGTAGCAACTCCCTGGATCCTGGCTCCTCCTGACTCACCTGCTCCATAATTCCCATTTTACCCCTGCCTGTGGAAAGGAGTGGTGTATTTCAGCATTTCAAGTCATTTACTCCTCAAATAAAAGGTTCTTCTCTTCCTTCTGGGATCACCCCAGGGAAAACTCTTCCCTTCCCACTGTGCTGGGCACAGGCAGGAGATGCCAGGAAGGCACCAAAGCATCTCTGTATTTCAAATTCTGCCTGTAGCCCACCAGGCAATGGTTTGCTGGGTGGAAGGGAAATTTAAACCACACCAGCTGCTGCAAAATTCCAAGAAATATCCATATATTCCCTTCCCAGCCACCTCCAGAGACGGAGCAACGCACATTAAGGACATTTTGCATATTTTGTGAGGTTGAGCCTGCCCTGGGTGTTTGCTGAGCTCGGAACCAGAGGGATCCCCCAGTACCTGCTGCTTCAGCTGGTGCAGTTCAGCTGCCTGGGGGTCCACGTTGACAATGGGTTTGTTTTTGATCTTCCTGGCCCTGTCAGCGTAACGCAGAGTGTTCAGGGTCTCCTCCAGGTTGGAGTCTGCCGGGCTCACACAGGCGATCATCAGCGTGTGGCTGTTCCCACCCAGCGAGTCTGGGGAGGAAAGGAAACAAAATCAAAGCTGTCAGAGCAACAGCGGCGAAGTGGCATCGCTCAAGGATTCCAATCCCATGAGTGCATCCCCAGAATGCAGATTAAACAGCTGGATTTTGGTGCCACTCATTCCTTTCTCCTCTGCCCACTCAGTTCTGTATTAAAGGGGGTTTTTAAAAGCCAAAGTCAGGCTTTGAAACCGAAGATTTCAGCCCAGAAGCCCCAGTTGTTGCCCTAATAAATAATTTCTTTATGCCATTTCCAGCCTGGTTCTTTCAGGTTTGCCCCTCCCTTCTCCCCCCTAGTAAAAAGACCTCCATGAATATCCAGAATTTTCTCCAATTTAAGGAATTATTGGCTAAGAACAGATCACAAAGCTGCATGGAACTTCATCCTTTAGTTCTGCACACACTGGCTCCTTAAAGCTACTGATCAGAAAGAAAAAAGGCCCCACATGCAGCCCAATCCACCCCCCACACCCAGCCCAACGCAGGTTTTTAATGAGGGACTTTCAGACACAGAAAATACTGAAGACCTTTTGCACTAAACTATGTAATTACCATGAAAATCCCAGTAATTTCATTACCAAAGCTGTGCCCAAATTAAAGGGTAATTTCAATAAGATGCATTAAAAGATAAATCCCAGCCATTGAAAAATAAAGACCAGATATTCAGACTAAGAAAACAAATCCCAGGGAAGGCACAGACAGCTTGAGCTTCATTCTGGCTGTGACATCACCCAGGGAGTTGCTATAATTAAGGTACAATAATAGAGCTCTGCTCCCAGACTTCTCCTCTTCCTTCTCCCCACCAAAAATATGCCCTGAATTTGTCTTGTTTCCTCCTGTCACACAAAGTGCAGGAGAGCAGGACTCGTTTTGAGTTCATCTCGCTGCATTTGCAACCTAAAATAAGAGCCCAGGAAAGCTCTGGCTTCTGTGAGGAATTAAATAAATGAATCCCTTTGCAGCAGCAGCCCTGAGCTGGGGGCGTTTCTCCTGCTTTGTTATTTAAAAAGCACCTGTAAATTTAGGCTTTGGCATCATCTTCTCTCACCTTGCAGCAGCCTGGTCAGCTTGGAGTCTCTGTAGGGGACAAACCCGCCCTTTTTATTGTCATCTCCCAGAGCACTGATGACATTCCCCAGGCACAGGAGGCCTCTGTTGATGTTGATTCCTGCAGACAAAGCTCACAGTGAGCACAGCCACCTCAACAGCTCCAAACTCCTCATTTCCTGCCCTCATTAGAACTTCAACAAGGTTAAAAAAGCAGATTAAAGGGTAAAGAAGTGCTTTGCTCTTTTATTAACTTCCAAGTGAGAAGAAGCCCAGAGTCCCCCAGCCCACAGACCTTCTTTGAGCCTGTCTCCCTCAGCCTTGGTCTTCTTTTGTCTCTCGGAGCCAGCAAGATCCACCAGGTGCAGCTTGCAGTGAAAACTGCAGTTCCTAGGGCAGAAAGAAACTGTTTCACTCTCTCAGGTAAATTCCCAGTTGGAAAAGGAGCAGCCCAGGAGCTGAAAATTCAGAGAGCCAAAAACTGAACTGCCTTGAGAAGCACAGCTCAGGACCAGGATGAGGAAGTTTTGGGAAAGTAACTCCTATCAGCTGTGCCATGACACTCACTTGTCATTTTTCTTCTTCTGGTCAATGCAGATGGTGAAGATGGCATGGGACCTGGAGGACTGGGAATTCATGGCCGTGGATCCCACAGTTCTGGAGTTGTTCCCCTGCTCCAGGCAGGACACGGTCTCTTGGGCACAGGTGACACTTCTTTCTGTCAACCCCACAATCTGCAGCCAGGAAGGAAACATTGCTCATCCTCTGCTTCCTCTTCGTCCCACCTGGGATCACCAAAACCTCCCTCTGCCTCAGGCTGTGCCAGCCCATCCCCAGGAACCAGTGTCACCTCCAGCCAGGGGCCTGGCACGGAGACTCCCAGGAAAAACTGCTTCTGAATTTCACTTTAGGAACACGGAATCACATCACCTATTCCCAAACGCCCCCCAAGTTCCTCTGCCTGCTCCAGAGCCAGCTGGGCTCTGGGATGGAGACAGAGCTCCTCAGGGCTCCAGGGACAAATCCATGGATATCCCAGGCCAGGCTGGGAACTGTGCCAGGCACAGGAAGGGGGAAACTGGCCAATGGGGTGAGGATTTGTGTGGATAAAGTGGTGGAGAGGCAGCTCCCAGGGACACAAACCACAGAGAGGATGAGCAGGAGGGACCAGATGTGCTCCTCGGCGAGTTGTGCTTTCCCTGAGGATCCATCCCCCAGATCCGTCTGTGCTGCTCCCAGCACATGGATGAGCCCCATCCCACTTCTTTAGGGATGACAGAAAATTACACATAAACCCCTCCAGTCCCCAGCCCTGCCACCCCCTCCTGCTCCCACAGCCAGCAGGGCAGACCTTGATGCCTTCCTTGGGATCCTCCCGGATGCTGATCGGGGAACGTTCCCGAGAGGGGCACAGCAGGTCCAGGATGTCCTCGTTGTAGATCTGGAAGCAGCAGAGGAGCAGCTCAGAGTTACCAGCCAAAGAAAGGTGCAGTTGTGCTGAAATTAGGGCTAAATGAGCATCACACCCTACTCATTTTCCCTTTAGGGAAAGATACCTTGGACCAGAATTCAGTTCCTCACAAAACCTCCTGGAGTCTTAGGGGGTGATTTAATCAATATCTGTTACCCAAAGGAGGTGGCCTCAAAGCTCATTTTAGTCACAGCTTGATAAAAACCAAACTTTTACCTCCAGATATGAAACTTTGAGGACGAAGTCCCAATCCTGCCTTTGCTGCTTCTCCTCGAAGAGCAGCTTGATGACCCTGGGGATGACCCCCACGCTGGGCTCGTGCTCCTGGTTGGCAGTGTAGGTGCCTCCCATGGAGTAGGTTTTCCCGGATCCCGTCTGTCCGTAGGCCAAGACAGTGGCATTGTATCCTGGGGGAACAAAGGGCACCCAGATGAGTCACGTGGGGACAGAAAGCTGCAGTTTTGAAAACGACCCTTCCAGAAAATCCTCACTTTACATCAGCTTAAGCACAGATCACAGTCAGGAACTTTGAGGGGGGAAAAAAAGGTAATGAAAACTCTGTAAAGCACAGATAAAATAATTATTCCAGCTCTGGATGTTGCTTTATTAGAGCTAAACAGAAACACAGCACAAGTTCTCTGTCATCCAGCTCCACTGCAGCTCCCCCAAACAGGATGTTTATCAATTCATTGTGTTATTGTTAAGGAGGAACGGGGACTTTTTATAAGGGCCTGGAGTGACAGGGCAAGGGGGGAAGGCTTCCCATTCCCAGAGGAATATTGGGAAGGAATTCTTCCCTGGGAAGGGAAGGTCCTGGCACAGGGTGCCCAGAGAAGCTGTGGCTGCCCCATCCCTGGAAGTGTCCAAGGCCAGGCTTGGAGCACCCTGGGAGTGGAAGGTGTCCCTGCCCATGGCAGAGGTGGCACTGGGTGATTTTTAAGGTCTCTTCCAACCCAAACTATTCTGCTGTTCCACGGAAACTGCCTTAGGCAGCCTCGGGAACCAGAAGGCTCAGGGAACACACCCCACTCGTTTCGTGGAGCGGAACAGGTTCCAAACGGGCAAGGGCTGGGACAAACCTTTGAAGATGCCTCGGACCAGAGGCGACACCGCTGTGTTGAAAACCTCCTCCTGCTCCACGGACGGGTCGAACACGTAGTCGTAGGTGAAGGCCTTGTCATTGCCCACCACGACCTGCGGAGGAGAGGGATGGGGCAGCGCTGGTAACGGCGCCCGGGCCGCGGGATCCCCGGGAGCCCCCCGAGCCTCACCTGCGGCTCCCCGGGCACGAAGGACAGGCACATCTGGCAGCCCTCGCTGGTCTCCTTGGGCACCAGCGGCCGGCAGCGCAGCGCCACGCGTACCGGGATGCCCTTGTCGTCCTCCCGCACCATCGCCAGCCTGCGGGACACGAGCGCCGTGAGGCGGGCCGGGATACGGGGCGGCGGCTC
>WEIT01035334.1:21121-41324 GCA_013389985.1 Dryoscopus gambensis
CGCACCATCGTCCTCAAGAAGCCGCCCGGGGCGCAGGTGAGGCGGGCGGCGCCGGCCCGGCGCTGCCTGGGCGCGGTGTCTCGGTTCCCAGAGCGTTTCCGGGCATAAAGAGCGCTGGAATCGCGATATTCCCGCCTGGAAGCGTCCTGGCCCAGGGAACTGCTGCGACAGGCGTGGGACGGGCAGGGTGGCAGATTCCAGGCCGGTGGGCAAGGGGAGGGGTTGTTCCCGAAGTGGTATCGTGGGATGTGGAGCTGCTGGGGAATGGAAGCGGGGGGCCCTCGGGTGTTCCCGGTGGCAGGAATTAGGAGAGAGGGACCGGTGCTGCTGCCTGGCTGAGCACTGCAGCACCCATGCCTTGGATCCATCCGGGAGACACAGCAGGGAGAAGGGTCCTGGGGGGTTGGAAGGGTCCTGGACAGGGAGAAGAGTCCTGGGGAATGGGAAGAGAACTGGGCCGGGGGAAGGGTCCTGGTGACAGCATTTCCCTGCTGGTTTTTCCCACAGCTGGGCTTCAACATCCGGGGAGGAAAAGCCTCGCAGCTGGGAATCTTCATCTCCAAGGTGTGTCCATCCTTGTGCCACTCCCGCCCGGATCCTGCCTGTGCCCGTGGGAGCTGCCGAGCCGGCCGGGTGTGCAGGGAGGCTCCAGCTGCCTCACACCCCCCTGAGCTCGGGGCTGGGATTTGTCACAAAGCCATCAGAGCATCCTGCACCACTTCCTGGTCTCTTCCCAGCCTCTGGAATTGCTCCCCAGGGCCGTGTGGGAGGGGAGCTGTGGGAGATCCACTGCTGCCATCCCTGCTCTCCCTTCGCAGGTGATTCCCGACTCGGACGCGCACAGGGCCGGCCTGCAGGAGGGGGACCAGGTGCTCTCGGTGAACGACGTGGATTTCCAGGACATTGAGCACAGCAAGGTGAGCGCTGGGATGGGGAATCTGCCTCCTTCCAGCCTCTCAGCCTGGCACAGAACCCGTGGAATCCTCTTTCCTTGGTTTCCAGGCCGTGGAGATCCTGAAGACGGCACGGGAGATCACGATGCGCGTCCGGTACTTCCCCTACAGTAAGTACCCAGTGCAGGCACCTGGAATGCTCCCTGGGAAGCAAACTTCCATAAATTCCTGCCAATTCCTCCTGAGTTTAATAGCCCAGGGTCACTGGCAGTGTTGATTTGGGATCAGGCACCATGTCAGGATAATGAGGCCTGGATGCATCTGGCAAATAGGAAAACGGAGAGCAGGAAGGTGGGATGGCTGGGGAATGGAAAAGTTAATGTAGAGCTGGAGAAGTAGCTAATCGTCCTTGATTAACATAGGAATGAGCTCTGGCACAAGAGCCAGTGGTGGATATCCCTCCCTAAGGATGTTTGAGTTGTGAGTGCAGGGAAGGACTGGGTTAACTCCCAGTTTCTCCTTCTGCACCCATAAAGTTCCAAGATTTAAGAGATTTAAAAAAGGGAGAAGTCAAGCCAAACAAGGATTCTTCATAAAATGGAAAGTGGCCATAAAGAAGAAAAATATGGAGCGGGGGAAGAGGGGATTTCAAACAAATCATTCCAAACAAATCATTTTATTCTAAATGCCCTAAAATCACTTGAAATGACTCCTGGGGCTGCACTTTTAAAGCCAGAGGGTCTCAAGCGCTGCCTCAGCTTGGGAATGTGCGTTTTCCTGAACATTTTGGGTAATTCCCCCGGGCCATCCTCTCCTTGTCCCTCCCTCCCAGATTACCAGCGGCAGAAGGAGCGGACAGTTCACTAACAGGGAGCTTCATCCTGCCGAAACCTCTCCACTCCTTTTTCCCAACGTCTGAGATGACACCTCACGTTTCAGCTTTCACTGGAGGCACCACTGTCCTGCACAGGATCAGCCCTTTCCCACGTGGAGAGATGCCAAGGGGCTCATTTGGCTGGAAGATGGACGGGGATTGAGGCTGTGCTCCTGGGAATGGGTGTTGGAACAAGCTGGTGTGAAGTGGGTGCTGGGGGGCAGCTGTTCCCGCAGGACCCAGGTTTTAGCAGGGCTTGAATTGAGTGAGCTCTGGGCTGGTTCTGGATCCCTTGATCCTGGATCCGTGGTTGTTGAGCATTCCTGAGCAGAGCACAGGCATTGTCCTCCAAGAAATCCACCTGTTCCACCCTCCTGTGCCATGGAATTCTTTCCTCCTCCTCTGTCCTACCTCTGCTCTGCATTGCCGGGTTTGCTGGGAACTCCAGGAGTAAAATCCAGCCCCAGTCCGTGCCCAGCTCTGGCTGCTTGTGTCTCTTTGCTGATAAAGACCCCACAGTACAGGGCTGAGATGTTTGGAAATGTTAATTAGCAAGGAAGCATGTTAATTATCAGCAAATCCAGGGGCAAGTGCCTGGTGGGATCACGTTGTAATGGCTTCAGGACAGCCCTGGCTCTGGCCTTCTCTTCCTTGTGGTGTTTTCCACTTTTTCTGTAAAAACAATCAATAAATCAAGTACAGCAACCTGAATTCAGCTTATTCCCCCTGTGGAAGTCTGGGTGGAGGTTGGGATGTACCCACCCTCAGCACCATTCCAAGGAAATGCTGGGACAAGGCTCGGCTCCAGCCAGCCTTGCAGCCCACAGGAGGAAATTTGGGATCTGCAGCTGTTTCAGGGGCTTTTTCCACTGGCTCTGCTGGAAGTTAGCCCCTGATTAACCTGGAGAGTGTTCCAGCACTGCCGGGAAGGAGCAAGGCAGGATTGTGGCTGTGGTGGCACCAGCACAGCTCCTGGAGCAGGGCAGGTCACTGAGCCAGGCTGGGGGTGAGGAAAAGACACTGGAAAAGGGATTTTCACTCAGAATTAAAAATTAACTTTTCCACCAGGGGAATGAACATCCTGGAAGCCCCTGTGACACGCTGGGGAGGGGAAGGAGAGCTCTTCTGTCACCTCTCTGCTCTCACACTGGTTTCCCAGAATCTCCACGAAAGAGGAGCTCTCTCCGCAGGGAGCTGCAGATACAATTTCAGCATTGAATTTGTCCCTCCTGCTTCAGAGCATTCCCTGGCAGGAGCTCCAGGAAGGTCTCCCCTGCCCCGGGCAGTTCCTCCCAGGGAATGACTCAGGTGTTTTCCTGCTGACCCAGCTGACAGGAAGGAGTGGATTCTTTGCCAAGGCACAATCATGTCCTGGGTATGTTAATTAGCAAAGCATTAAGGCCACCACATTCCCCTTCATCCTCCAGAACTCAAGCAGTTCCTGATTCCTAGTGGGAAAACCACAGCTTTGGATTTTTTTAGTGACTGACAAAACTGATCTGAGAGGCACAAATTTATAAAATCATGGAATGGTTTGGGTGGGAAGGGACTTTAAAGATCATCCAATGCCACTCCCTGCCATGGGCAGGGACACCTCCCACTGTCCCAGGCTGCTCCAAACCCTGTCCAACCTGGCCTTGGACACTTCCAGGGATGAAGGGAGTTTTGCCAGGGGTTCAGGCTGCAGTGACTCCCCGGGCAGGGAAGCAGCACTGGCAGAGGTCCTGCAGGTCCTTCTGGAGCAGCAGGATCCATCCCAGACGTGTTGCAGGGCAGGGCTCACCTGAGGGCTCCTCTCTGTGCTCCTGGGTCCCTTCAGACTCACGTTTGGATCCACAGGGTCCTGTTGTTATCCCAAAATAGGGATCCTTCTTCCCAAGCTTTGGTAACCTCCCCCAGGCCTGAGATCACTGAAGCATTTCCAGCTCTAACCCTCAACGAGGCAATTCCACCCCCAAGTCACCTGTCCTTGCAACATCTGGACATCACTTCCAGCTCACTGGCTGCTCAATTTCTTGGGTTAAATCTCCTTTTTTTGCTGATCAGGCTTGAAAATAACAAAGATCAAACGTCAAAGAGACTTCCTGAGAAAACTGTTACATATTCGACATTTTGCAACAAGTCAGCAAAGTCCTTTCTTTTCTGTCCCTTGTCCCCCTCCTCCTCCCTCCTCCTCCTCCCTCCCTCTTTCTCCTCCTCCATCCTTCCTTCTGCTCCGTTCTTCCTCTCTCCTGTCCTTCCTCCCCCATTCCTCCACCTCTATCCCTCCTTCTCCTGTCCTTCCTCCTCCTCCATCCCCCTCAGGCCAGGAATGTCACCGCTCGGAGCCAACGCCTTTCAGCCCCCCAGCCCCGTGCGGCAGCAGGAGAGCGAGGTGTTGGTGAAATAACTTTATTTATTTAGTGATACACTGTGGCTGTGTCACACAGTCCTTACTCAGAGTTACAGTCACACTTACTCGCTACAGCTACAGGACAGCGGGGCCGGACACACGGCAGGAACACATCCAGAAAAACAGTGGGAAGGGAACTATCGGATTCCACTAATTACCCCCCGCCCCGGAACTGGGGGCTCCCCCCTCCCGCCCCGGTCCGTGACTCGAACAACACAAAGGGACAGCAGAGCTGCCGTGAGGAGGGACAGCAACACCTGTTCTACAGACACGGACACCGACACCAGCAACTCCCACAAAGGGCTATGTACAGGGAACGGGATCGGCTTCCCGACGGGGGGGAGTGGGGAGTCACATCCCAGCTTCCTCCTGCAGCCAGCTCGCCCGGAGGGGAAGGGGCTCTGGGGCGCTCGGACCTGCTGCCAGCCCGGGCTGTCCCTTCCCGCCCCCGGCTGCACGCGCGGCCTCAGGGAGCGAGGGACGCCCCGCCAGGGGAGGGGACGGAGCGCCACTGACCCCCTCCGTGGTCACACTGTGCTCACTGCCCTACCCCCGGCTTCCTCCGCGTCGCACAGGCCCAGGTGGGGAAAGGACAGTGAAATTCTCCTCTCTGCCAAGTGACAAACCAGCTTACAGTGGACCCCAAACCCCAGGAAATCTCTGAAAAGCTCTATGAATTGCTTCGGGCTGGGGGAGAGGAAGCAATTCCCAAACTCTAGGGTTGGGAAGTGACACCAGAATTCCCTTCAGCAGCGTCCAATCCTCCAGCACTGTGACAGGAATTCCCTGCCACTGCTCCCCTCAGCTTTGGCAAAGGTTAAAACTCCCCCAGGAGTGAAACAGCTGCTGGCCCCATCCCAGAGCATCTGCTCCAAGGGCAGAGGCAATGGGAATGATTCCATCAACCAGCAACCTGGGAATGAGAGTGGAATGTTGCCCTTCCCTCTGCTGTGGCTCTCCTGCTCCACGTGAAGAAGCTCCCGTGATGAGGAATGGGAGAACGGAGACCAGGGAAGGAGCCTGAGGAGCATCCATGACTCCCAGGGCAGGTGATGGATTCCAGGCCACTGTTTGCTTCCAGAATCCCTGAGGATCTCTCCCCACCCAGCCTCAGGCTGCAAAGCCTCTGCTCCCTCCTCCTCCCCCACGTCTGCAGCCAACACTCACCAACATCCTCTGGATGGGAAGAGATTCCAGCCGAGGGGAGCAGGCTCTGGGATGTCCCTGCTACACACACGGGAGCAACAAGACCAAAGCTCTCAGAGTTTGGGGCTTTCCGGGGCCCTGTGTGACATGAGGGGCAAAACTGGGAAGTTGTGAGCAAGAGTTAGCCAGGATCATCCACGGAAAGGAGAAACCAGGGAGCTAACGGGGTGTGTGCCCTGCGGGAAGCAAAGCCTGGGAACAGGGAACCTGCACAGTCCAAAAAGGCAAGTCCAAGTGACCGGTTTAAGGAGCAGCCTTTCACCAGAGGAAGTGGGGATGCAGGGCAGGGGGCTGGAGAGGGCAGGGGGAGATGCAAGGCAGGAGGGAAGGTGGAAAACCCACCCCCCAAAGCTTCATTTTTGTCTTCCCTAACTCGGCAGCTTTTCCATGGCATTCACAAGATACATCTGAGCAGGGAGGCTCCAGGTGGGAACAGGGGGAGAAAAGGAGGAAGAGAGAGAGAGGGAGAGGGTGTGAAGGGCACCGTGGTGCCAAAGTGCAACAACATAAAAAAATAAACTCAAAAGACAGGACACTCATTCTGCACTCAGGGCTCAAACCATGCAGTGAGAGGGGCGGCCGGGGCTGCTCCCCACCAGTACACAGGGATTCGCTCGCTTAGGAATGGTTTTCCAGCCCCAGAGGGGTGGCAATGAGCAGGATGTTCTCCGGGGAGCCCGGCCGGGCGGGGGTGCTGCTGGCAGGGGCTGTTAGCAGGAGCACCCGCTCTCCGTCACTGGCTGCTCGGGGGGCTTCTCTAGTTTGATGTCAATCACTGCAGACACAGTCAAGGAATCACCCAGAGCAGCATCTGGAAGGGCTGGCTGGTGTCTCTCCATGGCCTGCCTGCACAGGGTTAACTGCAAAGCCAGGGACGTGGTGAGACCTTTCAGAGGATGGAGCCCAGCTGGACAAAAGAAGTAACAAACTCTGGCATTTTAAAACTGTGCAAATTCCAGCTTCAGTTAAAATGAAAAACTTGTGCTGCCCATTAGTTGTGTACATTCATATCTAGCCCATGAACAGGGTCACACAATCCCAGGATTGTCTGGGTTGGAGGGGACCTTAAAGATCACCCAGTGCCACCCCTGCCATGGGCAGGGACACCTTCCACTGTCCCAGGCTGCTCCAAGCCCCGTCCAGCCTGGCCTGGGACACTTGCAGGGATCCAGGGGCAGCCACAGCTTCTCTGGGCACCCTGTGCCAGGGCCTCCCCACCCTCCCAGGGAAGGTTTCCCTCCCAGTATCCCACTTAACCCATCCCCCTGGCAGTGGGAAGCCATTCCCTGTGTCCTGGCACACCAAGCCATTGTAAATATTCCCCTTCCATCTTCCTTGTTGGTTCCTTCAGGTTCTGGAAGGCCCCAGTGAGATCACCCCAAAGCTTCTCTTCCCCAGCCTGAACAATCCCAGTCCTCCCAGCCTTTCCTCACGGCAGAGCTGCTCCATCCCTCTGCTCACTTTGGGGCTCCAACAGCTCCATGCCCTGTTTCAGCCATCCCTGCAAAAACCCATCCCCACAACATGCCAAAGCAAGCCAGTAAGCCCAACTTAACACCAGGCAATTGCCCAGTTCCATGGCAAAACAAGGATACTGTCTTCTTTGCTCTTCTCTGGTGTGCTGTCCATGCCAGGTAAGGCAGCAGCCACACGGCGGAAAAGCTGGAAAGCAGCAAGAGAGAGGCTCAAGGCTTGTCAGAAAAAAAATTCCCATTAAAAGCACTGCTGTACAGCAGGACTCGGAGTCTGAGCTGTACAAACTCGTTAAAGGGGGTACTTCAGCAGGCAGTGATCAAAAATGCCATGAGAATTCTATGTAGGAAATTTAACAGGTTTTAAAGAACTTATTTTAAAGAGCTTATTCAATACCTACAAAAACCCACAGTTTTATTGTACCCGTTCCTGCTTGAAGAGAACATGGAATTAATTACTAACATTCTTCCAGGGATTCATGGAACTCACTCCTGCACTCACTAAACAGCATTTACCATGTCCAGCCTCTGCCTGTGCACACAGGGTGCACGTGTGGGCATTTCTGATCACTCACCTGGCACCGGCTGGTCTCCTGTGGAGTAACTCAGCTTTTACAGCCCAGCCCTTCAGGTCAGTCCTGCTGCCCAACAGCCACTGCTGAGCTGCTTCCAGGGAGCTGCAGCTACGCTGGGAAGGGTGTGCTGGAGCTGGGAAGGACTATTTATCCCCAGAAAGCTCAGAAAATGGGTTTGGGTAATTTCTCGGTCAGTGTTTGTAGCTCGTGCTGCTGCCCTCACCCAGCGCAGACCCTGCCAGGCACCAGAGCCATCACTGCTGCTGAGGATTTTCCTCCCAGCAGCCTGGCAGGGCCTCCTCAGCCACCCCTCCGAAGGGCGCTCCTTGGGAAACCAAGGCCCCAGCGAGCTGCTGGAGCTTGCAGCCTTCAAATCCCCGCTCTCCCCACGAACACCCACTGGGCAAAGAAGGCAAATGGAGTTAAAATCAAACACTGAAGTGGGATCAGTCCAGACCAGCCACAAAAACTGAGCCCAAAGCCTCCTAACCCCACTGTGAGGTTGCACCAAGCTGCTGGTGTGCAGCAAACTCCTGAGGATGTTTCCCAACTTCCTCCAGGGCTCGCAGCTGCTTATTCCAAGCTCTGTCACATCCAGAACAATCCCTGAACCAGTGGAGATGGGAGTCACAAGCAACAGGCAAAGGGCACAAGCAGAAATTTGAGCATTTCTGCTTAAAACAAAAATTTAAAGGATTTTTGCTGTTTGGTTGATCGAACACTGGCACCTGGACAGTGCCTATGCTTTGAGATATTCCAAACTCAGCTGGAGTCAGCTCTGAGCAGGAGAGTTGGAAGAGATGATTTTCAGAGATCCCTTCCAACCTCAATTCTTCTAAAATATTCCAAAATTCTCTGGCTGGCAAACAGAAGGAGGAACTTCTACTCGAGTGCATCAGCAGAAACAATTCTCCCCACTGATGCCAGCAGTGATTTCAGCAAACAGTGCATTGACTGTGAACCAAACCAAACCAAATTCCAGCTGACTGGTTGCACAAAACAATGATTTTTCCCTTTCCCAACCCTCAGCACATTCTGGAGTGAGTTCTCCTTTCTTTCAAGGTTCAGCTTTGGCAGGGAATCATCGACTCAACAGGAAAGGAGCTTCCACTATGCAAACCAAGAAACGTCTCAGAGGCTGGCATCAAACAGGAGGAAATTCCTGCAGCACCACAAACCCCACCCTGGAGCAGACCCAGAGCAGTGAGGGACAGACTCCTGGCTGGAGAACACCACGTGCATGTACCTGTTTGACATTGTAGCCAGTCTTTGCACTGGTCTCAATGAACATCACATTCAGCTCTTTGGCTCTCTGTTCCCCTTCCTCTGTGGTGATTTGCCTGGAAAAGGTGGGAAAGCGAGACACAAGGAACAGGAGGAGAGTTAGAGATGGCTCTGAGTGAGCTGCTGCTCCCCCTCCAAGAGGGCACAGCCCACCTCAGGACCCTCAAGGCTTCACCACCCTCCAGCTCGGAGTGAAACCACCTCAGGGAAGCTGCCCAGGGAACACCTGGAGCTGTGGCAGGTGAGCAGCAGAGGATGAAGCTCGTGCAGAACATCTGAGCCTCATCCACAGCATTCCAGGGAAGGATAAATCCCCACACCGAGACAGGGACTTTCCCAAATCCAACGGAGGGAGTGTTGTGAGGTGACACAAAGACTCCAGAAAGGCTCCAGCAGCAGGGACAGTGCAGCAGCTTGGGAACAAGCACCTGGAATTGCCCCTCTGAGCACCACCCTGTGTCCCACCAAATCCTGCTTCAGCACTGCTCTCAGTACACTGCACATTCAGCTCTCGGGCCTTTCCCTCACCCTCCTCTACAGAAACCTGTCTCCAGCAATGGGAACAAATCACAGAGCACAAAAACCAAACCAAAAGAGTCCAAAAATGAGAGAAAGAAGCCTGCCGGGAGAAAAAAAAAAAAACAAAACAACCAAAAAACCCCAGCCACCAACTGAAGCAACACTGAGTGGAATGAAAAACTTGACAGGCTGCACTGAACAGGAGCAGGACTATTTTTAGTGCAGCTTTTTGGCCTCAGAGCTTGCCTCATCCCCGGTTTTTATCAGAGGATGAATGGCTCCCCTGTATTCTGCCTCAAAAAATGTCACCTTTGTGACACCAGAGGTGGCTTTGTCCAGCCTTACAGGCCCAGAATTTCTGCCTCACACAAATCCAACTTCCTTTGAAAAGAAAGGCAAGGCAGCTCCTGTTACTGACACCTGGATATTCCCTTCCCCATCATTCCAAATTCCAGCTGTTAAAAACCAGACCAGGACTACTGTCACCTTCAGCTCCCAAAATAAGAATTTCCAGTGCTGCATGAACTTCAGCTGGTGCTGCTTCAAACAATTTTCTGGTATTTTTAATTCTTCCACCAGTGCTGGGCCAGCTGTTGTGCACCATCAGGAAATACTCCAAGGCTGAAATGATCCCATTGGGCTTTCCAGTTTCACATGAAACTGGATTTTGACAGGAATTAGAAATGCCAGGTTATTCAGTCAGGGAGCTGCAGTAATTCCCAGCTCCCAGGAGGGCATGGGAGAGGCTCAGTGGTCAAAATCCAGAGCTGGCTCAGGGAGAACATCCTGGATTTCGCTTTTGTGAATGATTTCACAGACAGATCATGAGTTCATCACACATGGAATTCTTAAGCAAAATGACCTGGATGTATTTTATTGTAGCCCTGAAGCTCTGAACACCAAGTTTTAGGAAGATTTCCAAAGTGCAGGACACTTCAAAATGCTTCTCAGTGAAGCAGGAAAAGCCAAGCAGAATCATTCCTGCTTTTCCTGCTGGGCATGGAAACTACGAATCTCCACGGTTGTGCAGAGCCAGGGCAAAGCAGCCAGGGATGCTGGGGCACAAAACCACCAGAATCACAGCAGAAAATCCTCACCACAACACACCCTGAAGGAATGTTCAGCTGCAGCAGTGAGTAAAGCTGGGGTTAGCATTTAAAATGTGGCAATGTCCCGCAATGGAACACTCAGATCACTCTGCCCGTCATCCCAAGAAACAGAGTGAACAATGATATTCAAAGTGCAAGATTTTGCTGAGAAAATATTCATTTCATCTATAAATTGTTCTCCTTTGACCAGGAAAGTCTTGTGAACAGCCAAAGGACAAAGATTTGATATTTAAGACTGTATTGTGCTGTGAGATCCAGCTGTTTCCCAGTTCTACTTTCCTGAGGTGATTTTCTTTGCATCAGATCAAAATCTCCTGTGGTTTCAACCCCTCACACAGCCCCTGACACCCACAGCCCACATTTCTGGGGTGTGTGAGGGTGTTTCAGTTGGAAGGGTTGGGACTGCCTGGTTTACTCCATCTTCCCTTTGCCAACTGCTTCTGGCACCACCCACTAAAATAAAAACCTTCCCTTATCTCCACTGCTCCTGACACCTCCCTAAGCAACAGAAATCTCTGAATATAGTCAACAAAATTATTGTTACATCAACAATCAGGAGAAGGATTTGAAATAGGACCACAAAGTAAAGCCTGTGCTCTTCTACGAACCCACTACACTGGTTATTTTGGTTGATGTGCTGGAGAATCAGGAATTTTAAAGCAAAACGCTTTACGGCTCCTCCCAAAACATTAAGTCTGTGTCATTTTAAGAGTCTAATTAAATTTTGGGGTCTCTTGGGGAAGTTTGGGTTTTGCTGATCTGGTTTCCTCACACACATCCACAAGCTCAGTGTGTGCTATGTGTGACATGAAATTTACACTCAGAGAAATTCATACTTTTAGATCAATCCTACAAAAGTTTGTGTTGTATCTTAATAAGGAGAAACTGTCATGAACTTCCAGCTGCACAGGCAGAGAGAGTGAGGGAAATTAGTGAAAAACAGCTGACCTCCTTGCTTCAGCAGACAGCTTTCAGCCTTTCCCTCAGTGTGAAAAGGAAAATCAGACAAAATACCCCACTGAGAAAATGGTGTAGAGCCACTTAGGTAATTTTTTCTGGTGGGTTTAGGTGAGTTTTAAACTATTTGTAGGAGAGAAATGGGAATAAGCTTTGCTGAACCCAGAAACGTGAATTTCCCAACAAGCAAATGATGCTGTGTTTAAAACCAAGCCTTGTTTTAAGCTCAGACTGGCCCCACTCCTTGGTGGCTCTGGGCAGGGCAGCAGGGCCCAGTCTGCCCCGTTACCTCTTGTCTGCCAGGTCGGTTTTGTTCCCCACCAACATGATGATGACATCGCTGCCTCGCTCTGTCCTGACGTCATCGATCCACTTGGAGGTCTGCTGGAAGGAATTCAAGTCTGCAGGGAAGAATGGAATAGCAAAGCTGAGGATAAAACTCGTTTCTGAGGCGGAAAATGCTTCACTTGTACGCAGGTGCTTCTCCAAACCTCCCCACCCCACACAAATTATTTCCCGCCCAGATGGAAAAAACAAGGAAGGGGGGAAAACATTTCCGATTTGAATGATGTTTTTGCAGAACTTGTGGTTGTGACTCCTCAGTTCTGCTCCTCTGGGCTGTTTCCCACAAGGACACAGCAGAGCACTGCTGCCCTGTGCTGCCACAAGGCCCCACTCACTTGTGATGTCATAGACCACGACGGCGATGGTGGAGTCGCGGATGTAGCTGGGGATGAGGCTGCGGAACCGCTCCTGCCCCGCCGTGTCCCAGAGCTGCAGCCGGACCTGCTGGGGCCAGCCCGGCCCACCAGGGAGAGGAGAGAGAGCAGGAAAACCCTTTAGGGAAAAGGTCACGTCCACACCCAACTGCAGCAGCTGAGGTGACCTTGTCATCTCACCCCAAATCCAACCACAGCAGAGCTGTTTCCTGGTTCTGTTTGTACAGTGCTTTAATTCCCTCCTCTGCTTGCCCAGAGATCCTGCTATTCCCAAGCATCTCTAGGATTTGGCTCCCACCTCACTGCTGGGGGTAGCCAACAGTACAGCACTGATCTCCCAGGATTATGGAGGGGATCTCCACAGGAGTCATAGCCTGGAGCATCTCTGATCAAAGCTTTTGGGGCAATTCCCTCAGCCCAGACACCAGGCAGGAAGACAGCATCCAACCTCCAGCTTGGAGCACCCAGGTGATGGCAATGGGGATTTTCATGTGAGATTAAAGCAATGGTAACTTAAATTCCCGCAGAAATGAAAGCAAATGTTACGCACTGCAGGGTTCAGGTGGTGCTAAGGGCATTGGGTTCTCCCTTCCAGAGCAGCACAGAAGTCACAAAGATGCTGGGCCAGGTAGAGTTTGACCCCAAACACCAACTGTTGTTCTTATTATATACTATTATATATGATATATTATTATATATGACAGCTCCAAGGCCTGGGACCCGCCCAGCTGAACCAGCACGGCTCAAAAACTCCCCAAACCCCCCAAACAAAAAGCTTTCCACTCTGGGACTGCCTCCTTTTCCTTCACCCTACAGTGCCAGAAAACAGGATCGCTCCTCATTCCCAACAGTTTTATGGAGGCAGCCACTGGTTCCCAGTTTACAGCCAGGAATAATCCCAGCAGGAGGCAGAGCACTGGTTAATGAGGCAGCTCATCAAGGAAAAAGCAGCTTCCCCAGTACCAATCATTGCTTGTTTAGAAGAGGAAGAGAAGCTGATAAAGCGCAGGGCTGCAGCCAGATTCAAAACAACATCTTATCTACATCAGGGAATGTCGAGCTGATGCCCGGGGCTTAAGGAAGATTAGGGCTTATAGTTAAAGCAATTAGCCCTTGCTTCATTTTGAAGGTATACTTGATTACAGGAGCAGAAGTCAGGGCTCTTCTCTATCCCAGGAAACTCAAGGTGACAAACTGGGAGCACCTGGGCAGTGTCACAGCAGAGCTGGAAGATCAGATTGATCCCGACAGCTCCTGGACTTCCCAAGCTTCCACACCCTCCCTGGACAGTGCTGTTACTCTGGAATATTCACCATGAACATTCACCCAGGTGGTGACTGAACCACCCCAAACCTTCAGACTCACAGGCAAAAGGCAACTGGAGGAAGCACCACAGAGCTGGCCCAGGTAATTTGTTTAATTTGTTTAATTTGTTTAATTTGTAATTTGCGCAGGGTGATGCTCCTTGAGGGAAGGTCTCCAGTGAGCAGGTACCACACAGACACCCCTGAAGCGACCCAGGTTTGCTGCATTTCCACAAGTCCAGGTTTGTGTAAACCCATTTTAGAAGGGAAAATATAAATAACCACTGTGGGACACCAGGAATGAGCCCAGCCTCTGTTCAGAACAGCCTTCAGGAGGGGCCTGAGCTGAGTATGGACTCACCCCATGGATCTCTCCACCTGCATTTTGGGATGTCCAGCACATCAACAAAAACTAAACCATTTCACTGTGCCCCTAGAAGTACCTGAGCATGTTCCTTCTGCAACACAAGAAAACTTTAAACCTCTCAGTCACTAAGAGCAGTGAAAAATTGAAATTATCTGCAAAGATCAGCCCGTCACTGAAGAATGATGAGATCAGCTGTCACTTAATTACTTCTGACATGGCTGGGAGCTGTTAAGAACAGCCTGGACTGGCAAAATGTTTCCAGCTGCCTGGATAAGCAGCATCCTGTACCTGTACAGTGGGAAAAATGATGCCAGGCTGTGCACCCTGCCCCGCTGCCTCAGCCAGGAGAGTCCCCAGCACAGGCCACCACCTGCACATCTCAGTGCTCCCCAAACAGGCCAGTTTGACATCATTTGCACCAAACCAGGAACTCCCTCAGAATTCTCTCCAGCTTCAGGACTGGGAGAAAGACCAGGAAATTATTTGCCCTGAATAGTGAGGATAAATCATAGCCTACTATTTGCTAAGCACTCCAGCTTAGCAGAGTGAAACAAACGCCTGGTCCTCACCCTAAACTTGTCTGTAACAGAACAAAGCTGGGCCAGAGCTTTTCCACTTGTGCTGTTTTCTGTACTGAAATTTATATGAATCCTGATACTGAAGATTAACAAAACCCCCACCAGATCAAGTGGGATCAACAGCAAGGAGCTACAATGAAATAATTCTCTTCATGACTTCCTATCTTGTACTAAAACATTCATGTCAAGAGTCACAGAGAATTTCCCTCTCAGCCTGTTTGTTCTTTAGAAATTGTGGCTGTTGCATCTCTCCTCTTCCAAAAGCTCTCTCATGAGTCTCCAGGTCTCTTTTCCAACAAAATGGGAATCTTGAATCCCCCTAAGTCACTCCACAGCTTCTATTTAAAAGGGTCTTGTCTTGTTTTACCTACTCTGACAGCGTTCCTTTGCTTGGGCACCTGAAGCTATTACTTGTACAACCTCTCTCATTACCCAGAAATGAAAAAGAAAAAACCATCTTGAAATTAAAAAAATAAAAACCAAAACAGAAAAACAATAAAGCTTTCCAAAGGCTACCAACAACCAGCACAGACACAGGAAATCCCAATCCCTGCCAACACCCACAGGTGGCTGATGGGCTATTTTAGCTCTTTTTAGGTACCACCACCACTTCCAGAGTAAAGATACGTGTTAAAAGCAAGGTCCCTGCAGACCCTGGGCTCGATACCTACTTGTGATGTCAAAGACAATGAGAGCCACAGCAGAGTCACGGATGGAGCTGGGAATGAGGAACCTCTCCTGGCCGGCTGTGTCCTACAGCTGCAGCCTGATCTGGGAAATGGAAAAGTGTAGGGGAAGGGGAAAGGGAACAGCAGGAAAATGGAGAACAAAACCAAAACTCAAGTGAAATAAAAATAAATAAATAAAAATAAGTTGCAAAGCAAAACTAAGGCAACAAAAGGAAAGTTCAAATGGAACAGAAATGTGAAAAGAGGCAGCGACACTTCCCGAGGTCTGGGAACATCCCTCCCTCCACACACCCGGGGGTGTCTCACACATACCAACACCAGAAAGCAGGAGAGCCCTAAAATCCCTCCTCACAGCACCTGCTAACGAGGGAAATGCACAGCCAGGCCCCAGGGATCCTGCCAGAACAGCCTCACAAGCAGCCACAGATGTGGGACTCCTGACCCTATGGACCACCTCACCCCGGGTCCGGATGATCCCACTGGAAAACCTGAGGTGGTGGAACACAGAACAGCAACCACGCTCCAGGCTGGCTTCTCCTGCCCTGCAGTCCAACGAGGCTGGCAGGATACGGACACCCAGAGAAGGAAATATTGCTCAGTTGTTCAGGAAGGAGGGGAACTGGCACATGGATGTGGCTCCTGACAGCCAGGAGTGAGGATGGGGCTTCTGGTGGCTGGCTCCAGCTCACTTAACACTTCACATCCCAGTGCTGGGAATGTCACACAGCTGCCCTTCCTGGGAGATGGTTTTGAAGAACCAAATTCCACACGTATTTCATGGAATCCCAGAATGGTTTGGGTTGGATTTTAGAGCTCATCTCATTCCACCCCTGCCATGGGCAGGGACACCTTACACTGGACCAGGTCGCTCCAAGCCGTGTCCAACCCGGCCTTGGACACTTCCAGGGATGAGTATCCCCTCTGCTGGCTTGTCCAGGCCACGTTTAGAGCTGCGTGATGGAGCACAGGTACAATTTCAGGATACATTATTTGCTGCAAGGCCACATCAAATCCACCAAAGCACACATCCCAGCCGGAGGCTCAGCATTCCTCATTCCCAGCCCAGAAATCAAAGCCTATTGCAAAATCCAGCATTAACCACATGTGAGAAATTATTCCAGTGTCTGAATTTTCCCAGCTTGTTTGCTTGTATTTGTCCTTCCTCTTATCTACACTCCACACCTCTGTTATTTGAACAGGCTTTGTGGGCTCTGTGGACCACTTACATAATCAGGAAAGCTAACAGCATTCCAACATTGGCAGGAAAATGGTATTTTCGGGATAGCAGGGCAGCAGGTGAATGACATCCTGACTTACACAACCGTGACAAACCCACAGCACTGTAACAGCACACAGGCATCCCCAGGTGTCACGCAGCATTCCCAGGATCTTTGCCTTAAAAAAAGCTTAAGGAGGGGCTTTTCTAAGAGTGAATCATTGGTAAAAGGGCAGAGAAGCTCTCAGGAAACTCATCACACATGCTGGGAAGAGACTTCTTGGGAAGCAGCAGGCCCAAAGCTCCACACAGGAGCGTCCCCTGCTCCCCACAGCTCTGTCACACTCCTCACACAGCAGTAAACTGGGAAAAGGGCAAACACTGGCAAAACATGAGCAAACCCACAAATACTGAGAGAAAACCCAGGAGAAAGGAGTGAGGGGTTTCTATGCAAACAGGAATCTCATGCAGGCTAAATCCCAAACTGCTTTATTGCAGTAGGTGAGAGCTGCGTTACCACAGGAGCTTCCTAGGAGGAGGAACGAGATCTAATCATGAAGCACTTCAAGACTTGGAACACCAACTCCTCGGCTCTTTATTGGCTTCAGGAGCTGCACTGGATGATCCACGTGGGTCCTTTCCAGCTCAGAATATTCTGTGGTACCTGAGGTCTGCTCAGCCCTTTGCATCCTGACAATGCCAGAGGCAGAGCTGCAAATTCTGGGAGCAAACTACACCTAAAGCAGGTACACACAGCAGGCAGCACAGTCCCTGGGATACGGCCACCATCCGGCCCCAGCTCTCCATGGAAGATTCTGACTTCCTGAGAGAGGTATCAGATCTTGTACCAGTGATGGGATTCAAGCAAGGCTGGTTCTCTGGAGGCTGCTGGGGGATTGCAGCAGCTGCTGGAGGAAGGGCCAGGGGGAAGAGCCCTCCCAGCCATCCCACCCCCACCCCACTCACCGTGCGGTCCTCCAGGTACATTGTTTTGGACAGGAAATCAATTCCAATGGTCGCCTGCAAAGAGGAGAAGCATTAGGAGCTGTGTCTTGCCTTCCAGCATCCCCTTCTTTCTGCACAGACTCTCACCAATGTTCACAAACTTGTTGTGAAGCTGGTGAAGTGATTTGCCTTCAACTGAGGTGATAAAAACAAAGCAATCTAGGGATCTGCACCAGCTGCATTTCACAGCATTTTTCAACACTTCTCAGCTCCACCAGAACCTCAAAGTCTGGATTTTAACCTCAGACATTCCTGTATCTCCACACAGATCATATCTGAGCTGGCAGCTCCTTCTGGCCTGCCCCAGTTCAGTCTGGTAAGAATTATCTTGTTAGAAATACCCAAAAGGTAGAACAAATGAGATCTATAGAACACGGGCAACTGAAAGCTAAAGAGCCGTGTTTATCCAGGCCTTTCCACTTCCAGTGACACTCAGCAGCTTCATTTCCCCAGCAGGTCTGCATCCACTCCCATTCCCATTGCTACAGCAATTGCAGCACAAAGGCATTTAAAATAATGCACTAAGTTAGGTGCACTCCCAGGCACTTCAATCAAGGAGCTGTCCCAGCCCATCAGAACCCCAGGAAAGAGGAGAGAGCTCCTGATGTAACGGATTTGAGTGTTTTAGGCAGATTATCCCCACTCTTAACACACACAGCTTGTGCTGGGAGGGTTCCAGCAGAATGTGGACCACTGGATAACTGGAAAAGAGCAACACAGTCGGTTTTGGGAGGGAGAATTTATTTCTGGGAGGTCTATTTTCCAACCAGGCCATGGTTTATAACAGCTACAATAAGCAGTAAATAAATCTATGAGAGCATCTTACAAGAGTCAGGAAAAGAAAGGAAGCACAGAAGAAAAAACACAGGAAGCACAAGAGGATCCAGTTCCAGTGAATGACTCGTCCTCGACTTCAAATCACCCCAATCTAAACCAGTAACTCTTTCAGGCTGAATTAAAAGATAAAGCCCTAATCTCATCTGCTTTACAGATATTTGATATTCCCCTGAAATACTTCTGAGTGCCTTTGATGCAATTAATTCTTCCCAAAATCTTCAGGCCTCTTACATATCTTCTGCTTTTCATCTGCAGCCTGTTCATCCCCACCCCCCTCTTCGCCTGCCAAGACTTCCCTGGCTTTTCCTATCTTTAGTCCTTTAGTCAAAAAATAGGAATAAAAAAACTGAGAGACAAAATACACCAAGCTGACTTCTGGCAGATCCATCTACACACTCTAGACTCAACTATTCCAACTTAAATGGAACCTCTAAAGATAACAGACACCAAGAATGTCAGAAGATGTTGGTATTTTATTCATTCTCCATTTCCTGAGGCTCCCACATCCATCACCAGAAATCCTGCCCATCATCTTCCCATTTTCCTCAAGGCTTCTCACAGGATCTGTCCCCCACCCAAAGGGGATCTATCTCCCACCCAAAGGGGATCGACCCCACACCCAAAGGGGATCAACCCCACATCCAGAGGGGATCAACCCCACATCCAGAGGGGATGGACCCCACACCCAAAGGAGATCTATCCCCCATCCAAAGGGGATCAACCCCACACCCAAAGGGGATCTATCCCCCATCCAAAGGAGGTCTATCCCCCATCCAGAGGAGGTCTATCCCCCATCCAAAAGGGATCTAGCCCACATCCAAAGGGGATCTAAACCTTGCTGCCTTTCTGGACACTGCACTTCCTGACATCACACTGGGTGCTTTGATTTAATCATGAAGCTTCATCTCCATTTCACGGCTCATTTTAACCTCTTATCTGATCTTGAACTGACATCTCATGGAGAAATGGGCTCCCAGGCATCAATCTGAACAGCAGGGAATAGATTTATCCATATATATATATATATTTAAAAAGCAAATAAATACTATCACGTACCTGGTAAGTATTGTCAAAACTGTCATACATAAACCTGGTGATCAGGGAGGTCTTCCCAACTACAAGAGAAGAGAAAAATTACTTTCAAGCAGCAGTGGAAAAAAAAAATTAGCACTGCTTTGGGAGTGGCACTGATCTGACAGCAGCTGCCAATCTCAGGCCATTCCAGCTACACCTTCCTGGGAAATAGCCAGCTGGAAACTTCATTCCCAAAATGACAGAGGCAGATCAATCTCTGCAGGTCCAGAATTAATCACAGAGATAACCTGGCCCTTAAATCAGGTGTGTTGATAACGAGGAACCGGTTGCTTTGGGCAAGCAATAAATCTGCTTTGTTAGCCTGTTCTGCTCCTTATGTAATCCCCAAGTCCAGGACATAAACATCAAAACAAAGCAGGTGATACCCCAGATGCTGTTCCGCTGCCTCTGGCTGCATGGAAAAGCAACATTCCACACTCCCACCCTTCCTTCGTAACAAGATTTTAGGTACAGAGCAAACTCTGGTGGTTTGCTTCAAAACTTTAAATTTACATCCCCAAATATCATCAAGAGACAAAGTGCAGAACTGACAAGAAGTGAAAAACAAAGACAAAGCTCCAATTCTTGCCCAGAAAGCTGCAGGAAGCCAAGAAAAATTCAAAGGACGTGGAGGAAGAGGAAACTGCCTAAAAAGGTTGTGAAATTATGAACACTGGCGAGGGTTAAAAACAGATTAGACAAATGCCTATCAGCAGCAATGTCAATCCTGCACTGGAAAGGCTGGGAAATTAAGAGAACTTCTGGAAAACCCTCCAAGACCTCCAGTTCCAGGCTCGAGGAGAAGCTGAGCAGTAATAATCCCAGGATGGTTTGGGTTAGAAGGAACCTTAAGGCTCATCCAGTTCCACCCCTGCCACGGGCAGGGACACCTTCCATAGCCCGGGTGGCTCCAAGCCCTGTCCACAGGGCCTTGGACACTCCCAGGGGGAAACACCACGATTCCAAGGAGAACACACAGCTCATCCATCCATTCGGAGGGAAGGGGCACAAAAGGGAGGCCCATCTGAGGCCAAACAAACCCCCCGCGGCTGGAAGGGAGGCCGCGGCCAGGGGGGCAGCGCAGCCGCCGGGAGTCCCCGCAGCTCTGGGGCCGCCTCCCCGCACGGGCTGCG
>WEIT01035334.1:41643-61254 GCA_013389985.1 Dryoscopus gambensis
GGCGGGGGCCGCGGGCCGGGGAGGGCGGTTGCCGTGGCGACGGGAGGGGGTTGCCATGGTGCCGGGGAGGGCGGTTGCCGTGGCGACCGGGCGGCCTCCGGGGCGAGGATGCTGCGGCTTGTAGCGGGATGCGCCCCGGCTGTAGCGGGGATGTTGTACCGGGAACGGAGCCGGCTGTACCGGGATGCAGCCGGCTGTAGTGTGGCTGGAGCCCGCTGTACCGGGGGGGGGTGCAGCAGAAGGGGGCCGCCCGTACCAGGGATGGGTGTACTGGGGTTGGACCCAGCTGTACCAGGATGCATCCGGGCGGACCTTGGCTGGGACCGGCTCCACCAGGTCCTGCATCACCTCATCTGCCCCTGAACAAAGGCACCGTCTGCTCTCCCCCAGCACAACACGGAGCCTGCACCGGGCCACCTGGTGGGTTTATTGGTATCAGTGTCACAGAGGTGTGCACAGCAGGGAAGGTGACAGCCACGCTGGTGCCGCGCTTGGCCGGGGCCATGGCATGCACCCTGTCCCTGTCCCCGCGCTGGCACCCATGGGAACAGGGAGCACCGTGGGGCTTTCCAGCGTGGCAGTCCTGGGAGGAGCTGCAAGCAGCTCTGACCACCAGTACCAGGGCTTGGAGTGGGGGCCGGGAGCCTGGGGAGGAGGGAGGAACGATGGGGACCGTGAGGGGCTGAGGAGGCTGTACCAAGTGTGGCACAGTGGGGACACTACAGGTGGCTGCATCCCAAACTGGGGCATGGGGGGCCGGCAGCTTAGCTCTCCTCTTTCTCGGGTTCCTCCTTCTCATCTTCATCATCCTTCTCTCCCTTGAGCTTCTGGCGAGCAAATTCCTCGATGACAATGTCCTCCTCGCTGGAAGGGACAGCAGAGTACAGTGAGCCCAAGGGAGGAGGGGAAACCCCTGCTGAGCCCAAACCCTGCTCCAAATGGGGACAATGCAGTGGCCACCCCGGCCCTGTCACCCCACAGGGAACACTCAGGTCACTGTGAGGCACAGCCTGGCCCCAGCACTGTGAGCCTGCATGACCCGAGGAGCTGGGCCCTGCAGTTTCTGGTGGTTTTCAAGACAATATTTTGCATTTCCAAGGGAAAAGAAGGAAATGAAAACAAAGAGTTCCATTACCTTCTTGGGAAAGGCGAGCAGCAAGTGACAGCAAGGGAGAGCACAAAGTGAAAAGTAGGGGAGAAAACAAAAAACAAAAAAACAAAAAAAAAAAGGAGTCAGCAAAAGAGTCCTCCCCAGCTTGGGAATGTGAAATTATTTGGCAAAACCTACAAGGAGCCATGGTCAGTACAGACCAAGAGATTTCCTCTTTGGAAGTTTAAATATTCTCACTGAGCTGGGAAAGGGATGGTGTGAAAGTGATAGGTGTGACAGCCCAGAGTTGCAGCCTGGTTTTCCAGGCCCCAAGCCCAGTGCTCATGTCCTGTTGCAGGGTGTAACCAGACCCAAAACCTTTGGGGTTTTACAAGGCGGGGCTGTGGCTGTCAGGAACGGATTGGGCACTGCAGCTTCCCAGAGGGAAGCAGCCCCAGCCGTGCCTTCAGCTGGCAATAAGCTGATGCGGGAGGAGAAGAGGCCTCTGGTGCTGGGGAATGTGCAGGGGCACAGGGATGTGACTTCCAGCAGCCCAGGGATCTCTGTGTGGGGACCAAGACCACGGGGATATTGTGTCCAGTGGTGGCACCAGTGGCTGGAGACACTGCCAGCTGCTTCTGAGGGACAGGGCAAGGCCTGGGCTTGCAGCTGCTTCAGTGGCAGCAAGAGGAGTTGTCAAATAAGCCCTGGAAGTTTGCAGAACACATCCCACTCCCAGGATTTGATCCCTCCTGCTGCCTCTGGGAGTGGCTGCTGTGACACAGGCTCAGGGCTTTGCGACCTGGGTGGTTTAGTCCAAGGATGTAGCCTCAAGCTGGAATGTCACATCCGTCTGTGATGGATCTGTGTGGTTTGTGTGTCAGACGGAATGTCTCTTTACCTGGGCTTAGCTGTATTCCAGTGAAAAGCACAGGGAGAGAGGGATGGGGAGAGAAGAGTTGTGCAGGTTAATACAGAAAGGACATTTCAGCTAACAGTTCTCCTTAGTTCTTGGGTGTTTTCCTGGTAAGAGGGACACTGGGAAGGGTGCTATGGGGAAAACATCTCCCACCCTGCTCCAGAGCACGGGGTGCATGCAGCACAGCTGGACAGCTGTGCCCATCCCATGGGAAAACTGCTCCCACCCCGCTCCACAGGACAGCCAGACAGCTGTGCCCATCCCATGGGAAAACTGCTCCCAGCCCACTCCAGGACAGCCAGACAGCTGTGCCCATCCCATGGGAAAACTGCTCCCAGCCCACTCCAGGACAGCCAGACAGCTGTGCCCATCCCACAGAGGGCAGAGCAGGGCCCTTGGCACTGAGGCCCTGCACCAGAGTTGTTTTCACCAGCTTCCCCCTGAACCAGAAGTGCCTCTTCCCTGCTGATTTTCGGCAGCATCCCACACACAACTCACAGTCATCAGGCTTCGGGTGCATGAGGATGACGGGCATCTCCACCCCAACATCACTGGAAGGAAAAGCAGCTCAGTCACGGATCCTGGCCAGCACAGCCCCACGCTCAGCCTCACCGGCAGCCCCCCTTACCTGGCAGTGAGATCCCCCAGGATGCTGTGGCAGCAGGAGAGAAGGGACAGAAATGAGCCGAGGCAGAGGAGGGGAGGTGTTAGACTGTGCTTTGTGCTGAGGTGGAAGATGGTTGATAATAGGGGTGGCAGGGTGGGGGTCAGAGAGCAGCCCAGTGTCCCCGGGGGAGCAGGGCAGAGATGAGGGGGCCCATGGTGTGAGTCCCCTCTCATTTCCCCAGGGTACAAAAGCCCCCAGCACAGCCCGAGATGATGATCCCTGACTCCCATGCCCACGGAGCCTCACCCTCCTCGGGACACCACCAGGTTGACTTTCACTTTGTAGGACACCAGGATGCCCAGCACCTCCTTGTCCATGCCAGGTCTCAGGCTGTGAAAAAGGCAGAGGGGAACAGTGAGGGGGCAGTGCTGCCTGCAGACCCCATCACTCCCCACATGGCAGTTCCCAGGGTTTATCTGTGTCCTGCCACATGTGGGGTTTAGCAGGAGAGGGAAACAGGAGAAGAGAGGGGAGGGCATTTGGGTGAAGCCACAGAGCAGCTTCTGGAGGCCCCTTCCAAGACAAGGCCCAGCTGTGCAGAGGGATCCAGGAGCTTTGAACAACACTGGAACTGGGAAGCTACATCTCTCCTATGGGATGGAGAGGTGGGTCTGTGACAGTGTCACAAAATCCTGACATTTTCCAGCTGGATGGGGTGGGCTCAGGGGCCCTTGGTGGGAGCCCAGAGCATCCTGAGCAGGCGGAAGTGGGGGGAAGGCACCATGGGGAGCAGGGGGAGCCCACGCAGCCCTTACATGGTGGTGGAGGCCAGGTTGGTGTCCTCATGCTTGAGTTTGCCATCGAGAGCGAGGCCTCGCTTCTGGCGGTTGGACGAGAGCAGGGGGGTCACCGAGTACGTTTTGGTGAAGGTGGAATTGGCGGCCACAGTCTCACTGGAAGGGTGGGAGGGGAGAGCTCAGAGCCAGCCCCAGCCCTGGGGGTGCTGAGCATCACAGAGACACCTGTGCAGGGCCAGCCTTGCCCTCCCCGCGCAGCTGCTGGGCCATTTCCTCCTTTCGTTCCCTCATCTCTTTCCCCTCAACAACCACTTCTTTTTTCTGCCCTCCGCCTTTGCTCCCTCCCTTCTCATTCTCAGCGGGGCAGAGGCTGTGTCTGGCCTCAAAAATGCAAAGTGAGGAGATGAAGAAGCCTGGAGCAGCTGTGCACCTTCCGCAGGGGCCTTCCCAGCCACCACCAGCTTGTGCTGGGGGCACGCTGTCCACAGCCTTCCCTCTCCTCTGCTTCCTCTGCACCTGCTCTTCTAACCTGGACATTTTTGCTGCTTGGTGTAAAACGAACACATCCCCTCTCCCCATCACTCTCCCATCCTCCTCCTCCTCCTCATTTCTCTTCCTCCCTCTCAGAGATGCCACATCATCTCTGGCCCCTTGTCCCTTACTTTATCTCCTCGGTGCACACAGTCTTCGTGTATTTATCCAGGGAATACAGGACCACGTCTGTGATCTGATCCACTGGGGACAGACAAGGGGGAGCAGTATTGGTGACGTAGCAGGGGCTCATGGCCCCCACCTCTGACAGTGATGGGTGCTGGGACATGCCCCTTCTGCCCCCTCTCACCTGCAATCTTAATTTTTTTCACAACCTTGTTGGTGGTGTTGTTGATGTTGACGGTCACGTTGATGGGTTCTCCATGGTAGTAGATCTGCAATGGGAAGAGGCTCAGTGATGTGACCAGAAATCCTGGTCCCTGTCCCTGGGGGGACAGTGTCCCTCCTGACCTCCTTATCCAGGGAAGCTTCGAGGTGCAGAGGCTTGTCTGACATCATGAACTGCCGGGTGGTCTCGGCTTTTGGGGCTGGCCCCGTCTGCGCCGGGGCAAACTGGACCTTGCGGATGATGAGGCGCACGGAATTCCTGTGGAGACAGAGGTGGCACCCCCCGTGTCCCCCACAGTGTCAACAACGCCTTTGAAGGGTCACAGGGACTCTCTGGGGACATCCCATTGTCTCCAGCCAAAGGGTGCAGGTTTCAGCTGGCTTTTAGGACATGACATGGGGACCGCTGCCCCAGTTTTGTGCAGAGTTCCCCATCCAAGCATGGCACAGGCTGACAGAAGGTCCTTGGCCTGACCCCTAAGCTGGTCACCCCAAAAAGATCCTGTGGTTTGGTTTTAGGGCCAAAGGGGGCAAAAGGGATCCTCTGAAAATACCTCTTGTGAATTTTCTCCTCCAGATTTTCAGCACAAAATCCTTTGACCTCGAAGTCCACGCCACAGGCCTGGGGGAACATGTGTGGTCACTGAGCAGGAGGGGCTCAGATCTGCCTGAGCTTTAGGTTCCTTTTCTTCCTTCCTTCCTCCACTGCATTTCCAGAGATCCTGGCGCTGACTGCAGCCATCCTCCCTTCCCACCCCTCATCCCATGGGCAATGAGAATCAATTCTCATTTTTAGCACCCCACAACTCAATCCCCTGTCAGGGGGGACGGTCCAGGGAACACCGGCTGGGGACAGCAGCTCACCTTTCCCACATCATCTGGCCCGGGCTGGAGGGTGATGGAGCAGGGCAGGTTGGTAGCAATCTGGGCAGAGAAAGAGACAAAAAGGGAATAAAGGGCAGGTCCAGAGCTGAGCCCTGGTGGCAGTGCAGAGCCGCGTGGCCAGGAGGGCCTAAGCAGCCCCCACCTCAAAGGTGAAGGGGTAGGCGTTCTCCCCGAGCTTCTTCATCAGCTTCTCCTGCAGAGGAGTGAGGGTTTTGGGGGCCTGGTCCGGCACGGGTGGGTACAGCTGGGTGGTCAGCACATAGATGTCCTTCCTGAAGGTCAGGCCGATCACGTCAAGGTCATCGCGGCCGTAGCGGAAGGCGCAGGTCAGCGTCACATACACTGAGCCAGGGAGGAGCCCAAGGGCAGGACGGAGGGAAGGCACAGAGGGTGAATAAAGAGGGAAGAAAAACTATTTCAAAAACTCTTCAGCAGAAATGAGACTTCTCAGGACTTCAGACACTAAACATGAACAGGATCCCTCGTGTCCTTTGCTGCCGCGGCCCCGAGGAACAACGAGCTGTAGGTGACACAGGGCAGCTTTGACCTGAGCACAGTCCCAGGTTGCTGCTGAGCCTTGAACTAGTTCCACCCCCTCCCCTCATGCTGTATTTCTGTATCAATACCTTTCCTGTCCTTTAGGTACTCTGGGTCAATCAGGCAGACACCATCTGCAAACAAGCAAAAGAAGAAGGACCAGTGAGCTCAGCTGCCTGGGAAGATCTTTGCTAAAACACAGCTTTTTAAACCCAAATAATCCACTTTGAGAGGGACTGAGAGGAGCTGCTACCAAGGGGGGTGGTGATGCCTCCCCCCGCATCTCCGCCAGCAGTGTGGCTGAGTTGTTTGGCAAAGGGGCTTTGTTCCTTTCCCCACTACTTTTCCTAAGGTTACTTGCAGGAAAACACAGCATTTGCTCCTGCAGAGCCGCTCCTCCTGCTCTACCAGCAGCCCCCAACACCGGGACTGGTCTCCCCAGCCTCTCCTGCCTGTGCTTCCCCCTCAGTGCTGGGCACAGCCCCACTCACCCACAGCTTCCACTGAATCCACATGATCCACAAAGTCTCTCTTCCCCAAGTAGAGGGAAAGCTGGAGGCAGCACATGGGGAAAGGGAGTAAGGGAGCAAGTTAATGTTTGTCATTGAATTGGCCCGAATTTCAAAGCCCTGAGTTGTGTCATGGGGTTTGTCACCAGGCCAGAGCAGAATCACCTTTAAGGGGTCATACCAGGGTATTTTTGAATGTCTGTTTTGAAAAGCCAGTCCTGCCGTGGCATCGTGGCAGGTCTGAGAATCGATCAGATTTCAAAGGGAAGGCAGACCCAGCCTGGACCCCGTAGGCAGATGCAGCCCAGAAGGATCCCAGCACAGCCTAAACCTTGGGCTGGCCCCACGAGGGAACAGGGCACACGGACTCACCTTGCTGTTGGGGCTGGTCTTCTTGAAAACCCTGTGGAGAAAACAGAGACAGATGTTTGGGAATGCCTTGGACAAGGCTGGATGGGGCACAGGGGGATGACAGCCTGCCCTACAAATGTGGTGCATCACTAAGAGCTACGCCAGGGTGTCCTGTCCCTGGGGAATTCCATGTCCTGCAAATTCAGAGCCAAACCCACCCTGTGTAGCTATCCCGGGATATGCTCCTGAGCTCAGGGTGACCATGGAGGAGTGGGTGGATTTTGAGTCTTAAAGGCAAGTGGGAAAGACCAGCACAGAGAAGGGGCTTTGTTGGCTCCATGACAGCTCCAGGGGAGGCCTCATTCCAGCCCCTTGGAGCAGCAGCTGGGGGGAGCTTGGGTCTCACTTTCTCCCTCTGCTCCTGTCCTGCAGTGCCCTGCTCCATCCCAACGCCAGATAAATAAATCAATAAAGATACTTACTTTGGTCCTTCTGCCATTTTAAGTCAGCGCAGGAATCTCCAGGCAGAAATCTGTGGGGAGAAACAGGGAAAGCGCTGGATGAGGTCCTGGGGAAGAGGCAGCCCCTGCCATGGCCACCAGCCGACATCCTGCACATCCCAACAAACTGCAGAGCCCTCGGGATACGGTGCTGCCACCTTTGCAGAGCTCAGGAGCTCCACGTTTGGCTTTGGGGTAGCACATGGGAGCTGAGGCAACTCCTTGTTCCTGGCCAAAAAGGTGATGAAGTGGGAGAGAGAAAGGGAGAGTGTTGCCCCAGAAAAGAGGAAGCACAGCAGTAATTCCCAGTGGAGCAGGTTCAAGACTGGGAAAGGCAAGAAAGTGAACAAAAGGCCTTACAGAGTCTCAATTTCAATAACTTTTCTGGTCTGCTGGAGATTGTCTGTCATGGCTCAGTGGTAGGAATGGGCTTGTTTTGTCCTGTCATGCACAGGAAAGTAAGGAAAACACAGGGAGAAAGGTCAAGGGAAGCTCAATTGCCTTATGGAAAGAGGGGTCTCGGGGCACACCGTCCCTCCATCCCCATCCCTTTATGCTGGGAGTGGGGCCAGAGCTGCCCAGCCCTGTCCAAGCTCTACTGGCTCGAGCCTGTGTCCAGAAAGAACCTGTAAAGATCCCACTGATCACCAGCTGATTCTCCGGACGGGATGAGCTCACCCTCTTAGGGATAGACAGCTCTGACACGAGCGCAGCTTAAGCCCAGGCAGGATTTTAAGCCCCAGGGGCACGTGGACAGAGTTTCCTCTGTACACAACCACAGGGAAGCTGGTGAGAGAGAAGAAATGGCCACGGGGGTGAGGGGATGAGTCTCTTCCCCACGGGAAGACAAGGGAGTAGTCCCAAGCTCAGGATCTTTTAGGCCCTTGGGCGCTGTGGGATGTGAAGTTTGGGAATCCTCGCAGGGTGAGAAGGTGCAAAGGGAGTGGGAGCAGAGCTCGGCCCCCTCCACACATTAGGAATTGGGGATGAGGCAATGAAAGGTGGAGGGGAGAAGAGCTGAACTCCTGCTCTGCATCTCCCAAGCCCCAAAGAGGGGACTCGGACCCTCCTTGGCTTGGCTCAGCTGTCCCATACTGCTACCCGACCCCTTTGCCATGTCCTTTGGCCACGCTGGAATCCTTTTTGTCCACATTTTTCCCATGTTTCAACCGTAAACCACCCTCCTTCCAGCCACAAGCCAGCACCAGTGTCCCTGCCCCAAGTGTTTTCCAAACCCTCAGAACCCCGAAGCCCTGGCAGGGCCCAGGCAGCAGAGCAGGCAGCACTCACCCGGCCCGTGGATGGACAGACAGGTGTTCTCCTCTTCCTCTCCCAGCACGTCCCAGTGCCACCCAGTCACTACAGGCTGCTCCCAGTCCTGCAGCTGCTTATATCCCCCCTGGCTGTCCCTCCCCTGGCATCTGATCTCGCCCACTCAGCCCCAGCCAGGGCTGCAGGGCGGGCGTGTCTGTGTGTGAGGGCTCCGTGGGAGAGGGACTTGCAGGAAAAATCCTATTAGTTGATTAATTGGGGAGACGCTTCATGAGTAAGAGTGGGCTATAAATACATCTCTTGCTGGAGCCCTGGGAAAGCAGCTTAGGGGGATTGGCAAAGCGGGCTTAGGAGCAAGGTGATGGTAATTGAGGTGGAAGCTCTGCTCCTGGTGGGAAGGGGTGTGGATTCCCACTGGGGCTCTCTACAGCTGCTCCCACGGCAAGGGGAGATGAGCCAGGCCTGGGCATGGGGTTGGATGGAGATGGCAGAGAAGGAGGGACCAGCCTGGAGCTCTCCCTCACTCACACACCTTGCCGGCTGGATAACAGATGGAGGGAGGCACAAGCATGGCCAATGTGCCCATGTGGTCCGTCACCTAGGGGTGACCTGCTGTGGCCCAGGGCACACAGGACACCCTCCCCATGAGACACTGTTGTTCAAGATGATGGGGTGAAGGCAGGATTCACCTTCCCCAAACCTCAAGGGAACGACCAGCTACCCCTGGGGGTGGGACACAGAGCTGCCACTGTCCCCAGCACAGCCTGCCCAGCCCAGCATCATTTCATAACTCCCAGGCTGGCCTTGCCTGACCTGATTAGTGCATCATTAACTCCAGGTTTGCTGCTGCAGAGACAAGACTGTGGAAAGCCCAGAGTGGCTCTACCTTACAGCTTCCAGGCAAGCAGAACTCCCTGTCCCAGCCACAGCCACTGTGTGGGATACCCCTACCATGGGAATGACTATGGGACTGGCTCTAGGGATGGGGCACAAGGACAGCCCAGGGCAGCTATGAACTGCTCCAGCAAGGCCCCACTCATCCTCCTCACCTCCACCATCCCTCAAGCCCTTCCTTTGGGGCTGCACTTGATTCTGGCTCAGCCCCCAGAGCTGAGCAGTGGCATCAGAATATCCCTGCTAGGAGCTGTGCCTCCTCCCAGGACCCTGCATCAGCTCAACAACGTTTATCACCTGGGTACCAGCTCCTCTGCTCCCCCATGGCCACTGGGAGCCACTCTGGCATGCCAGCCCCAGCAGCCCCACTGCCAGGGCTTTAGCTGCCAGCACACGTTCCCCGGGGCTCGGACTTGTGATCTCTAATTGCACACAGGAGAGCTGCTTAGGTTCCAGATTAACGGGTGCTATTTCTGCCACAGTCAGGGGGACACGTGAACTGTGACCTTCACACTGGCAGGTGAAAGAGGAGGAGGAGGAAGCCACCCCACCTGGACACCCTCAGCCTGGCCAGGGCCCCCATCACTGTGCCTGGAGCACCTAATCCTGAGCTTTGTTTGTGGCTCTTTGTTATGCTCTTAATGAGGGCCCTGTGACTGGGGCCACTCACCGGCTCTGCAGGGTCTGCACAGTGTGGTGAGGATGGAGAACAGGGCTCATCACGAGCCCCTTCAGCTCAGCCTAATCCCAGCTGGGTGGGTTCAGCCCTTCCCAAGTTGGGCACCAGATAATTCCCCTCCCCAAAACACTGGGGAGATGGATGGAGCCCACATCCCTTCCCAGGCTCGTGCCATCCTCCAAACCAAGCACTGAGGAAGGAAGAGGGGTTCAAAATGATAGGGAAATGAAAGAGGCATTCTTCCTTTTTTCCCACATAATGAATGGCCAGAGGTTCCTCTCATCTCCTCATTCCACCATCCCTCCAGGTCTAAGCACTGTGAAACATAGCTCAAAGAGCCACTTCTGGAGGGGCAGGACACCAGTGGACGAGGAGCTGGTGTAACGTGGAGGGGCCAGGCTTCATTCTTCTATCCCAATGGACGGTCCCCTGGAGCATCCTGCCTTCCCAGGGAAGGGCCATGGGGCTTCCTGCAACCACAGGGTCTGGAGGGAGCCTTGGTGCAGCCAGAGCTCCTCAGCAGCCTGGCCCCAGTGAACCCACACTGCCCTCCCAACCTCACCTGTGCCCAGATGCTGGCACGGTCCCAGCTCTGCCTCGGGCACTGCACACCACAGCCTTACATAAACACTCACAGCAGGCACTGCTGATTTCCCAAAGCCCCTCAGAGCTCCAGGGCTTCCTCCCCTGATCCGGATTAAGCAGCATGGATGGCATTAATCAGGAGATAGGCACCTCCACGCCTGCCAGGAATTACTGCCGTGCTGTTAAGTAACGGGAGCGAGCAGCACTGGTGGGACTGGGGCTCAGGGTGGGGGTCTCCAGCCCCCCCCAGAGCTGCCACCTCTGTGTGTCCCCACCGCAGGTGCTGGGCAGACGTGCACCCGCTGCTGTGCAACCAGAACCACCAGCCCAAAATGAAGCAGGTGGCCCAACTTCTCACTGGCCTGGCCACAGGTTCCTCTCGAGGCTGGGAACCCAGGGGGAAGCCTCGCGGGGGGTTTTGGCACATCTGTGCCAGTGGGCTGGGGCAGGAGGTGGGGGGCACAGTCCCTTTGCGTCGGCCCAGGGCTGCAGGGATGTGCAGTGGTGCTAAGGGTGGTGGACAGCCAGGAGCATGGCTTGGCACAGCACTCCATCCTCATCCTCATCCTCATCCTCCCCCAGCAGGAATCTGCTTCTCCATCTATCCCCCTGGAGCTGCCAGGCTCTTGGACAGCAGACGGCGGCTGCTGCTCATCTGTAATTAATTGCTGCTAATCACCCTGGCAGCTCGAGCCACCGCACGCGTGCGGCCCCGCTCCCACCCGGCCACGAGGAATAAAACTTCTGGGGCTGTACCCAGGAGCTGCGGTGCTGTCCGAACCGTGTCCTGCGGGGAAAAGTCTCCCTCCTTCCCGACTCCTTCCTGCAAGCCCCTGAACCCCAATTCCCTCCCACCCGCAGGCAGGACACACGCAGGTGGGGTGACATGAGCGCCACTGTGGGTGCCCGGTGCCCGCAGCAGCTCCGTCTCTCTCTGCCAAGGGCAGAGCTCGGCCCCAGCGCGGGCAGCAGGTCCCCAGGAGCGGGCAGCCCGACCCGTGCCCACCACCCCAAACACATTTCAGGGGCTTTCTGCCATCCTGCACCACTGGCAGTCCCTTGGCCCGGGGTGCTGCCGATCCCTCGCCCCCGAGGAAGAAGAGCAGCGGGAGCCGGTGGAGGCGGAGCGCGCTCCGGGAGTGTCCCCGTTGTCCCCGCCGTGTCGAGCCCGCGTGGCCGCTGCCTTNTCGCGGTGGGCACTGCGTGACCCCGAGCTGCCGCCCCGATGGGCAGCCTGGCGGGCAGGGGGCCGGTGTGACCCACCGGGGGAAGCCCAGCAGCATCAGCGCTCCTGTCCCGCTCGGCTGCACCCCAAAACCTTATCTCGCTGCCCACAAGAGCCACGGGAGCCCCGCACGGCGTCTGTGAGGGACGGTGAGTGTGTCGGGTGAGGTTGGACCCCTGGGTGCCACCATCGCGGCCTGTCCTCGCCGTGCACCACGGCAGGATGGTGGCCCAGGGCCACCTTTCCTGTGACCCTTCACAGGAAGGATCCGCTTGGCACTGGACAAGCACTGATCTGCCCCCGTGCTCCCTGCAGGCTGCTGCAGACTCCGTGATGAGGATCACTCAGACCCCCAGGCTCCCCCCGCTGCCCCCGCGGTGCTCCTGCCACGCTGCCTGGCCGCAGGGTATCCCGTCCCCATGAGCATCATCTCGGTGGCTCCCTGTCACCAGCCGGGACCTGCAGCCAGCACCGCGCTCGGGTACCGGGGGCCCGGTGTCCCCAGGCCACCGCCTCCTTCACCCGCCCCAGCAGCCCCCGTGACTGCCAGCAGCCCCTGCTGAGCTGGATGTGGGGCTGGCACGGGGACGCGGCGCAGCAGGATGGCGGCAGCAGGGTGGTACCACCGGGACATCAGCCAGGTGGTGGCCGAGGGGCTGCTGGCCAAGGCTGGGCGGGACGGCTCCTTCCTAGTGCGAGACAGCGAGTCGGTGAAGGGGGCGTACGCCCTGTGCCTCCTGTGAGTCCCTGTCCTGCCTCTGCACGTGCTTTCTGTCTCTTGTCCCTTGCCTGCCTCCCTCTGTGCCTCTCCCTGCTCCAGGCACTGCCAAAACCTCATGGAAGAGCCATCTGCAGGGGTGCCAGTGGGGTGAGCTGGGTGGCAGCTCCTTGGCACCGGGGTTTTGAGTGATCCCCGGGTCAGGCCAGTGGAGAACCCTGTGTCCTCGGGAGCAGGCTGAAGCTTGGGCCTGCAGCCCTGCCCAGCACCGCGGCTGCTGAGTTGATAACCCCGAATCCAGGGCACACTGAGCTGTTTGGGGCTGCCTGCTGGCCTGTCAGCATCTCCCACGCTGGGGCTTTGGGGCTATGACCCCCAATATGGGGCCTCTTGCCGTCCCTACACCTGGAACCAGGTGTGCAGTCCCTGAGAGCACTGCTGCCTGCACCCTTGCCTTCCTGCTCTGCCCCCTTCCTGCTGCCTGCACCCGTCCTGCCTGCACCCTTCCTGCTCTGCACCCTTCCTGCTGCCTGCACCCCTCCTGCCTGCACCGTTTCTGCTCTGCACCCCTGCTGCTCTGGCCCCTTCCTGCTTGCTTGTCACACGTCTGCGTGGGCAGGCTTGGCAGGATGCACCCCCTTTCCTTCACTGGCCCTTTTTGTGGGACAAACTGTAAATATGTGGTGCCAAAGGGCACGGGGGGTGCGGGGCACTAGCCAGAGTCCAGGCTGGTGGCACAGGATGGTGGTGCGGGCAGGGATGTGCAATGGTCCCACAGGCAGTGTGGCAAGGGCTCTGTCTGGCCAAAAGCCACGGAGCCACGGCGCCGTGGGTACCCCAGTGAGTGGTGCTGGAGTCACGGCTGTCCCAGGCTGTTCGGAGGCAAGGGGAGGCTGCACATCCTCCCACAGACCCCGAGCTGAGGGTGATGATTTATTTATAGAAATGCTCGCTCAGTTCCTCTCTCTGCAGAGGGGATGGGGTGTTTGCCCCGGGGCTGGGCCCCCAGCGCTGCCACAGTGCCGTGGGCAGCGGGCCGGGGCCCCTCACCTGCTCTCTCCAGGTTCCAGAGGCACGTCTACACCTACCGCATCCTCCCCGATGACGAGGGGCTGCTCTCCGTGCAGGTGGGTGCAGCCCCGGCCCCGGGCGGTGCCTCGGAGCTGGGCGTGGGCAGGATGCAGCTCTGGAGGGCCCGGGGTGCTCGTCCCCTTCCCGGTGCGGTGCCAGCAGCCTGTGGTTTGTTTTCTGCACGAGCTGCAGGATGCGGGCGCTTCGCAGCCACTCCTTCGGCTCGGGGCCGTCAGAGGCTGCCTCCCCACAGCACAGCGCACCCTGCCACTGTCCCTTCCTGCCACTGACCCTGTCACAGCCTGTCCCCAGGGGGTCTGTCCCGGCCTCGCTTCCCCTCCTCCATGTCCCCTCAGGGTTTCTCCTGGTACCCAGCCCTCTGCAGCTGCCCTTTCTGCCCCCTAAAAGAGCATCCTGGGTGTCCACAGGGAGAATCCCTGTCTGCTGAAGGAGGCTGATGTCTCCATGCTCCTCACCCCACGGGTCCGGTGTCCAGCTGGCACTTCCAGCTCACCACGGGCACATTTTGGGGGACAGACCCACTGGACTGGCAGGCTGGGGTTGCCCTGGCAGAGGAGGGGATGTGATGGTGCTTCCCCTGCTCTGCCTTCCCAGAGCATCCAGGGCATTCAAGTCAAGTGTTTCCGCACCCTCCCCGACCTGATCGGTGCCTACCAGCACCCCAACAACGGCCTGGTGACCCCCCTGCTGCACCCCGTGCACCGGGCCAGGCCGGACGAGGACTCGGGTGAGCCGCGGAGGGGCCGGGGGCTGCGCCAGGCTGGGAGTGGGGAGGGTCCCGCTGAGCTGGTGACTCTGCCCACAGACGGGGAGGATGCCCGAGGCTGGGGGCACACGGTGCCGAGTCCCGGCGCTCCCCCCTCCAGCCGGACCCACATCCCGCAGCAGCTGCACCAGAGGCTGCAGGAGCAGGTCCACAGCAGGTAACGCACCCTTGCCCGCCCCGGGCGGTGGGATGGCCGTGCCCAGGGGGATCTTTATGTCCACCCCTCTCCCAGCCCGGCCAGTGACTTCATGGGCTTCATGGCCGAGTACCTGACCCACCACGTGCAGCTGGACCTGGAGGCTCTGTGCCACGGGCACCCGCAGCTGCGGCACCTCAGCACCGCGCTCGCCACTGCCTGCCGGGCACTGCACAGGTCAGTGGCCTGGGGACGGTGGGGTTGGAGCGGAGACACCCCCTGGGGCCACCCACCTTGTCCCTTTCGGTGGCTGAGTGTCGTGTCAAGGCACGGAAACGCCCACACCGCCTCTCGCCCGCTCTCTCCTCCCCTGCAGCGAGATCGACTTCACGCTGGCGAGTCTGGAGACCCTCGCCAGGGTGTTCGACCCCCCTGTGTCCCCTCGCAGCCCGGCCAAGGAGCAGGTGAGTGCCCCCACAGCCCCCAGGGACCTCCACAGCTTGTGGTGCAGCCCAGACCCACAGCGAGGAAGCCACCGGTCCAGTGCCGCTGTGCTGCTCGAAAAATATCCATCCTCCCCCTCAGGGGTTCCTGAGCAGCGATCCAGACCTGGAGCTGCTCCTCGACAAGATCTCCGCTGTCAACCATCTCCTCTCTTCGCTGGAGAAGAAGGTGCCTGACCCCACGTCGCAGTGCAGGGGGAGGCACAGCTACCCCTCCCCTAAATTAGCCCCTCTGTCAAACCAAGCTCTGGTGGCAGCACAGCCCAGGGCTCCCTGTTGGCCCAATGCCCCCAGCACCGTGCCCGTCTCTCTGGCAGGTGCTGAAGTCGCTGCAGGAGACGGTGACAAGGCACAACCTGGCACTGCCCAGCGTGGCCGTGGCCCCCCCGCCAGCTGCCAGGCCCCTGGCTGTGCAGAATTTCGAGGTGAGGCTGGGGACATGGCAGGAGCCCAGAGTCACTGCTGGGCAGGGCAGGTGTGGAGACAACCCTGGAGCCACGTCCCTGCATGCAGGTGAAGGTGGGGAAGTCCCAGCGTGCGGCCCTGACGGTGGACGTGGAGTCGGGGACAGTGATCGTGACCAAGCGGGGCAGCGGCTCCCCGGAGGAGGTGATCCCACAGGACAAAAGTAAGGGGCTGCTGCACCCCTGCTGGCTTGCAGTGGGATTTTTGGGGCTGTAGGGTGCTCTGCACAGGCCTGATGCCACGGGGATGGGCCACATGCCCTGCACACCCCAAGCCCCTGTCCCACCCTGCCCCGTGGTGGGAGGTGGGGGCCACCATCGCCCCCCTGACCTCCATCATTCAGTCCTGCAGCTGATCAAGTACCAGAGCGTGCAGAGCAAGGTGAGGCTGGTGTGTGCCCGTGACAACCAGAAGAGCCTGAGCAGGGACTTCATCTTCCCCAGCGCGCGGGTGAGTGACACCGGCTGGGCCCACGGCATGTCCTGGGGGAATATGGGGCCCTTGGGAATATGGGAAAGAGCAAATCAGTGGTCTCAGGGCTGAGACCAGCCCTGCAAGCTGGTTCATACGCCTGGGGAGGATGTCGACCTGATCCTGGGATGCTGTGCCTCCCATCTCCCTGAGAAACCCTCACCACCCCGCAGAAGCGAGAGGCCTTTTGCCAGCTGCTGCAGCTGATGAAGATCCAGCACTCCAACCTGGACGAGCCTGAGCTCATCTCAGTGTATGTCGGGACATGGAACATGGGTAAGGGGCCAGGAGAAGGTGGCCTTGTCCTGGGAGGTTGTTGTGGCTTGTTGTGAGCCTGGGTGGGTTTTGGGAGGTGTCCCAGGAAACCTCAGGTCTGAGCAGGTTGTCAGTGGGAGAAGGCTGGAGAAGATGCCAACCTGGCTGCCTTGGGCTTTGTCTGTCCTGCTGTGGTCCGCTCACTCGGAGGGTGTTGGGGAGACAGAGGGGCTGGGATACCACAAGAGTTTTGGGCTGTAAATCCCAGCAGCAGTCTGGGATGCACACGGCTGATCCATGGGGCCGGCACGATGCTTCCCAACCCCGGCAGCTCCCGGAGACAAGCAGGCCTGTGCTGGGGCCTGGCACATGCCCTCTGTGTGACCCGTGTCCCTGCCTGCAGGCAGCACTCCCCCACCCCGCTCCCTGGCCTCCTGGCTGACCTCGAGGGGCCTGGGGCGCACGCAGGACGAGACCACGGCCTGCATCCCCCACGACATCTACGTCATCGGCACCCAGGAGAACTCGCTGGGCGACCGCGAGTGGGTCGAGTTCCTCTGCGCCTCCCTCAAGACCCTCATGGCCATCGACTACCGAGTGGTAAGGGCGGGCACAGCCTGGGCCCCGGCAGGCCCGGGGGGCTGGGCACCAGCAGCCACCGCCCCACGGCTCCTACCCGGACCCTCAGGTGCTCCCCCACCCCAAATCACCCCAAATCTGTGCCCCACGGACTCCACGAGTGCCATCCCCAGGAGCCAGGGATGGGTTGCTGCTGACCTACCTGCCTGTCCAGCCCCATCTGCCGTGGCCGTGGGGCAGGATGGGGGCCAGCCAGGCTGACCCCCTGCCCCACCACAGGTGGCCCTGCAGTGCCTGTGGAGCATCAAGATCGTGGTGCTGGTGAAGCCGGAGCACCAGCGGCGCATCAGCCACGTCCACACCTCCAGCGTGAAAACCGGGATCGCCAACACGCTGGGTAGGGAAGCGGTGGGGCAGGGAGGTGACCCCGAGGGAGGGGACAGCCTGAGGGCCAGGACAGGACCTCTGGGCTCCCCCGGGGCTCAGTGGTGGCACATCCCTGCAGGGAACAAGGGAGCTGTGGGTGTCTCCTTCCTTTTCAACGGGACCTCCTTTGGCTTCGTCAACTGCCACCTGGCCTCTGGCAGCGAGAAGACCCACAGGTGATGCAGGGGCGGGGAGGATGGGGCTGCCCTGGGGCAGGTGGGTGTCTCAGGGGGCTGGAGGAGCCCTGAGGGGCTGCAGGGCTGCCCCTGTCCCCAGCTGGCAGGGGCAGAGTGAGGGTGAGGTGTCCCCGGGGTGGCTCACACGGTGCTGCTCTCCCCCTTGCAGGCGTAACCAGAACTACAGTGACATCCTGCACTCCCTGGCCCTGGGGGACAAACGTCTGGGAGGCTTCGACCTCACCCTGCGCTTCACCCACCTCTTCTGGTTTGGGGACCTCAACTACCGCCTGGACATGGACGTGCAGGTGGGACCTCACAGGCTCCAGGCTGGGGACAGCGGGGGGAGAGGAGCCCCGGGGGTCACTGTCCCTTCCCCTGGCACAGGACATCCTCACCCACGTAGTCAAGAAGGAGTTCCAAGCCCTCCTGGCTGCTGACCAGCTCACCCTGGAGCGGGAGAAGAACAAGGTTTTCCTGCGGTTCAGTGAGTGTGGGGACAAGGGCGCTGCTCCTCCTGCTGAGACAGCAGCGCCAGGGTCCCCACAGCCCTCCCCGTGTCACCCCCAGCTCTTGGGGGTCGCCTCTCCTGGCACAGCCCTGTACGAGGTGCCCAGAGCCTGGGGGACCTTGGTGTGCAGCGGGCCAGGGGTGCCAGCCATCGGTGTGAGCCTCCCCTGGGGACCACGATACCCCGTGGGGACAGGCAGGGACCATGGCCCCCGTGCCACCTGCGTGTCTTGATTCCAGGTGAGGGTGACATCTCCTTCCCTCCCACGTACCGGTACGAGCGGGGCACCCGGGACACCTACGTGTGGCAGAAGTCCAAGCCCACGGGGGTGAGTTCCAGAAGCCTCCCTCCAAGCAGGACATCTCTGGGGACAGGGACAGCAGGGTGCTGAGGGGGCTGCCTGGTGATGCTCAGTCCCCACAGCTCCACCAGGCTGTTCCCTCCCAAAACGGGGTCTGGGCAGGAGGGAACTCACTTTTTGGGGTGCTGGGATGCTCTTCTGGGCTGGGGGAGCCAGACCCAAGAGGCCACTGAACCAGCTGCTTTCCCCGTTTCAGATGCGGATCAATGTCCCCTCGTGGTGTGACCGCATCCTGTGGAAGTCACACCCGGAGACCCACGTGGTCTGTAACTCCTACGGTGAGTGAGACCCCGGGGACAGAGCAGCTGGGGGTAGTCAGTGCCACCCAGGACCTCGGGGCTTGGGGACTGTCCACCAGCTGCCCCTCCTGCCATCCAGGCTGCACCGATGACATCGTGACCAGTGACCACTCACCTGTCTTTGCCACCTTTGAGGTGGGAGTGATGTCGCAGTTTGTGCCCAAGGAGGGTAAGGGCTGGGGTCTGTCACCCCTCGGGCCTGGTTTGGGGTGAGCCCTGGCACACTCTGACCTGCCAGGACCTGCCTGCAGCTCCCAGCTCCAGCCCCGAGGCGCTGGCCTGCATCGAGTGGGAGAGCATCGAGGTGATCCTGAAAACCTCGAGCCGCAGCAAGTGCTACATCGAGTTCCACTCCTACTGCCTGGAGGGTGAGGGCATGCCCGGGGTGCTGGGGGTGGCTGTGTGGGGAAGCCAGCCTGGCTGGAGCTGTGTCCCCCTCTGTCCCCCTCAGAGGTGCAGCGGAGCGGGGAGAACACCTTCCAGAACTGTGACACCCCTGGGTTCCTCAAGCTGGGCTGGTCCTCCAAGCATCTGCCTGTGGTGCGCAGCCCTGGAGCATCCTCCCCCCCATCCTTCCCTCTGGCTCTGTACCCTGATCCCCAAGGGGGGCTGGAGCTGTCACCACCCCCCAGGGCAGAGCCACCCTGTGCCCCCTACCCTGCAGCAGCCCCCCCTGAGCACCCCCTCTCTGTGCACAGCTGAACCCCATCCTGCCCGACCTGGAGTACCTGGGGGACCAGCACCTGCTCCTCAGCATCAAGGGCGTGGAGAGCTGCGAGTCCTACGGTACGTGGGGATGGTGACACTGGGGCCGGTGTGGGGGTGCCAGGCACAGCCCCCAGGGTACAGCCTGCTGGGTGTGAGGTTGGCAGCTGGAGCTTGGCAGGAGGGACCCTGCTCCGGGTGCTGCCGCTCACGGGGGGCTCCCGTGCCCCGCGAGCCCCGGGGGCTGACGCTGTGCCCGTAGGCGAGTGCTGCCTCGCCGTGAGGTCAGCGATCGGCAGCACGGCCCAGCAGTTCGAGGCCTTCCTGTTCCACCGTGGCGAGGAGACGGGCTCCGTGCGCGGCTGGATGCGCGTCCGGGTCCCCCGGGGCCGCTGCGGCACCCGCGAGAGGCTCTACGG
>WEIT01035334.1:86470-161813 GCA_013389985.1 Dryoscopus gambensis
GCCCCAGCGGGAGCCGGGCGCGGGGGGCTCGGAGGGGCCGGGGCCGCAGGAGCACAGCGGGAGCTCTCCGGAGGCGCAGGAGCGGGCGATGCCCTGGGCCACGGCCGCCGCTGCCAGGGCGTGCACGAAGGCGGCTTCTCGTGTTCCTGCGGAGAAAACGGGGATATTTGCTTCCTCGCCGCCCAGCCCGACTCTCCTCTCACGCATCTCACAGCGCAAGGAGTTTCTTTATTTCATCTTGCAGCAGGATAAACCCGAGGCCTCTCAGTTTTTATGTTTTAACCTGTGGCCCCCTGTATTGCAGTGCCCTATCCAGCCCGTATCCCCACCTCTGCCCCTGCTTGCTTTGGAGCCTCTGGCAGCTGTTTGAAATGGAAGTTACTGTCTGTCACCTTGCCCAGATGGAAGCTGCACGGCATTAACACCACGTAAAGGCAGGATATTTACTCCAAAACAGAAATCCAAGACAGAAGCAGCCCTGGACCGCGCCACCAGCCCGGGATGCGCCTGGGGCAGAGCGGGAGCAGGGACACGGTGGGAGGAGCGCCCCTTACCTGTGAGCAGGTCGGGGCCGAAGCTGGGGGCACGCTGGATGGAGGAGCAGTTCCACCGCATGTCCGCAAAGCTCTGCTGGCACAGGGCCTGCGTCCGGCGGGCAGCCCGGACGATGCTGGGCATCACCTCCAGGTGCCGGCGGCACAGCTGCAGCTGCTCCGGCACCAGCAGCCGGCAGTGCTGGCTCTCGTTCCAGGCCACCCCGCTGCCCGCCAGCCCGCTGTGGGGAGAGGTGGGGGTCACCGGGGGGCCGCAGCTCCCCGGGGGACCCTGGGGCAGCTCCAAGGAAGGAGATATCCCTACTCACAGCCACTGGAGGGCTGCGGAGAGGCCCAGCTGGCACAGCAGCACGGTAGCAGCGGCGATGGGGCGGCCCATGGCCGGGACCGGGGCTGGGATGGGCACTGGGACCTGGGACGGGGACTGGGAGCGGGGCCGGGCCTGCTCGGCCCCACCACCCCTTTTATAGCGGCGGGGGTGGCGGGTCCTGCCCCCCGGGGAGGGGAACAAAGGCGGTTTCGGTGCCATTCACAGGGTTAGGGACAAGGCGGGGCTGGAGGGGGGTCCAGCTGTCATTAGCAGTGACCGTCCCCAAACAGCACCTGGGAGGGGCTTGAGGGATGAGCACTGCAGGATGTTCCCCCGCAGCACTGACCATGTCCCCAAGGGCCACATCCACACAGACTTGAAATCCCTGCCCGGGTGCAACTCCACCACTGCCCTGGGCAGCCCTTTCCGTGAGAAATTTTCCCTAATACCCACCTAAACCTCCGTGGCCCAGCTCGAGGCCGTGTCCTTCTGTCCTGTCCCTAGACCCCCGGGAGGAGAGCCCAACCTCCCCGGCTGCACCCTCCTCTGAGGCTCATAATTTCTATTTTTTTTCTTATATTCTTTACAAAAAGCTTTGAAAAGCCCATTTTCCTGGACCCAGAGGCGTGCACGTCCCTGAGCCGGCACAGGCACCAGCCCAGAAGCGCCGGCAGGAGCTGCCCAGGGTGCCATGGCCAGGGCTGGCACATGCCTGTCACAAGGTGCATTTCTCGGGATCTCTCCCTCCTACAAGTACAAAACCAAAAGTGCTGCCTGGAGCCCGTGAGGAACCAGGTAGGCCGGGATTTTCCCAGAGTGGGAGGTGACATTTGACACAAGCCCAGCTGACCCCAGGTTTTGGAAAGGGTCACAGGTTGAAACCCACTTTTAAGGCTTTCACTTTCTCCCTGGCTCTGCTACTTCCCCTCTCTCTGGAAGGTGCTTTTCCTTGACAGGACCAAACTGGGGGTTGGTTGTCGCCCCCCACCCCGTGACCTCTCACCTTGGCAGGACATGCGTGGATGGTTGATCATTGTCCCCTCGTGACCTTCCTTTGACTTGGGATCGTGCGCACTAATACCAGGACACAGGGCTTGAGGCATTGTCCTTCCCAAACTATTCCTTTGGGATGCGAAGGTCATGGCTCATTGTGCTGGAGCAGTGGCCCTTGAGGAAGGGTCCCGGGTCACTCCCAAACCCCAAGCAGTTACAAGGGGATTGGTTAAAGGGCAGAGAGAAAAGGAGGAACACAGGGATAACCCAAGTCCATATTCCCTAAACACCAAACCCTGTGTTTTGGGGTCTGTCCCTTGTGGCTGCCAGGTAAATGCCTCCTCAGTGTGTGGATGGGGTCTTGTTTTGGGATCTGGAGGATCTCCAAGGGGTCGCCAGGACAACACTGGGGTTGGATGGCAGCTGGGGAGGTACCCGAGTTCCCAGGGGGTTCAGAAGCTGTGAGAACGGTCAGGAAAAGCTGCTGGAGAGCAGGAATGCAGAGAGGAGCCACGCCAGGATGGGCTGGCAGGAGGGAATTCCCTTCACAGGTGATGGGAGCTGGGATCAGCACCAGGACAGGGGGGCTTATCCTTCGGGATGGAGTTCACCCTGGGAACGGGGCAAGGGGAGCAGTGCCAGCACAGGAACTGTGCACCCGTGTCACAGGCTCCCACCTCCCACCAGAGGTATTTTTACCAACCCCTCTTCACAGAAAATTTTGCAACGACCGAGCACTAGGAAAAACACAAACCCTTCCTTTTAAAGCAAAGCCAGCCCTCCTTCGAACGTCAGTTCCTCTTTTTAGCCCAATCCTTGGAACAACTGGGGGGCGAGTGCTAAAATTACCTCTTCCTTCCCCTCCTGGGCTGGGCTGGCTCTGTGGGAAGGAGGGAGGCAGGAGGGGATTCCCAGCCCAGGAGAGGCTTCCCTTGCCCATCTGGGGCTTCACTGCCAGCAGGGAGACCGAAGGAGCCAGGAGAACTTTGGGAAAGGTCCCCCCACCTGCCTGGTGTCGGCCACCCCAGGGACACAGGGAGGGGACAGCTCCAGGACGGGCTCAAGGGGCAGAGCTGGCGCTGGGGCAGAGCTCCTGGGATGAGGCTAAAGTGGAGGAACAGCGAAGAGCTGTCCTGGATGGCCAAAGGTTGATGTCCCTCACTCCTGGGACTCGGACAGGGGCCAAAGCAAGCACCGGTGAGTGGTTTGTGACCCGTGTGAGCACACGGGGTCCCCATGCACTGTTCCAGCTCCCCACAGCCTGTGGCTCCCAGGCCCAGGAGGGGCAGCTCCAGGGACTTTCCAGGAGTTCCTTTGCCATCAAAGTGTCCCCTCAGAACCCGGTGACCTCGGTTCCCCACCCTCACCTACTGACCGACCCCGTGAGCCACATCCCTTTGCGTGGAGGCAGTGCCAGTGCGGTGACAGTGACGCAGGGGGTGGTGGCACGCGGTCATGCAGCACTGACGTCCCAGCTCCTGCCACAGCCCAGGGGCTGGGGATGAGATTCGTGCTGCTGGTGGACACTGGGAACATCCTGTCCCCTCTGGAGTCTGGGGATGGCGGGAGAGTCACCCTGGGTGGCAGGAACCCTTCCTGCCATGGAGCTCTGCCTTCCTTCAGCAAAACTGTCCCCTTCCTCTTTCCAGAGCAGGGCAGGTACCGGGAACAGGCTGAGGGTGGCAGGGACCTGGTCCTGCAGAGCCACCTCCCAGTGTCACCTGTCCCCACAGCCACACAGAATCCCAAACCTGGGAGCAGGGCCACTGGGGCTGCACCTGCTGTGAGGATACAGCACCAGGTGACACTTCCCTGTGACAGAGCTGCCTGTGCCCATGGCAGTGTCCCCGTGCCCACGGCAGTGTCCCCGTGCCCGTGGCAGTGTCCCCATGCCTGTGGCAGTGTCCCCGTGCCCGTGGCAGTGTCCCTACGCAGGCAGCCCAGGCACAGCTGGCAGGGAGGACGCAGCTGCAGAACATGTGGCAGCATCTGTCCCCCCCAGCCTGGGGAGGTGACACTGCAGGGCTCTGCAAGGCAGGGGGGACCCGGGGGGGACACGTTCCCCATCTGCCACAGCCCAAGGCACCTCGGGATGGAGGTGCCAGCCTGGCCAGAGCCCCCGGAGAGGAGGAAAAGTGTCATGAACGACATGCCCGGCCTCATCCCTGGGCTGGGAAGAGCTGCCAGGGAAGCTGTGCCAGTCACGGAGTCGCTGTGGCAGGGAGGGATAATGGGAAGCAGCCCTGTGGATGGGAGGGACACAGGGTGGGGTCCTGGAGGTGCCACCAGCCTCTTGTCCTGTCCCAAAGCCACAGAGAAAGCGCCACATTCACCGAGAGCACATCCCAGGCAGCCAGATCACGGCACGAGGATGGGCCTTGATAAGATCCACAGGATTTGGGAATGGGCACTGCAGCAATACCAGGCAAAATAAAAGCAATGGTACCTCCAGCAGCCCTCTGGAAGGGGAGGTGCCTCCAGCTGGGTGAAAGGATGCCTTATCTTCCTTATCAGGACTGGGGAGATCTGGGTTAATTGAGGCTCTGTCTGAACACAGAGGAGGAGAAACGCTCTCCTTGCTCTGCCTGGCTGGGGGGGCCTGAGGAGAGATCTGCCAGGCACTTCCCAGGATATCCTTCAGCTCCTGCAGCAGATGAAGCTCTGGGTCATGTCCAGGGAAAGAAAGAAAGAAGAAAAAGGGGAGAAGAAGAAGTGCTGTAATTGAAGTGAGTTGAGAGAAGGTAATTTCCACCCGGGTTAGTGAAACAGCTCGGTGGAAATTTTTGATAAAAATCTATTCTTCTTTGAAAATGCAGATACAGGGAAATGTGAAGGCTTTCCACTGGAAAGAATGAGTTTTGCTGGATTTCTCAACCAGTTCTCTAGAAAATTTGTCAATGGCCACAACATTTTAATCACTGCTGCTTTTTTTGTCAGACCAAAATTTACGCTCCTGCCGCCCTCCAGCCTGACATGAAAATGCAACACTTTTGGCATCGCCGCTTTATTTGTTCAAAATTTAATATTCTACAGATCTCCTGCCCTCTTTTTGGATCAAGAAAATGCTGGAGATGCCAAGACACGCCTGGGATAGGGAAACCATTTCGCCTAAAGCACGGGAAGCTCCGGATGAGGAGCGGTGCAGAACTCAAGACAGACCCCGGGTTTCTCTTGGCCTCGTGCTGGTCCTGGGGACACAAGTGTGGTTTGGTGCCACCTCGCTGTCCCCTGGGCCAGCACAGGCTCACGCCATGCCCTGCTCCTGGCCAAGCTGTTCCTGGGAGAAGGGGACATTGCCCTTGGATTCAATTCTTGGCAAATCCATGCGACCACAACCCGGAATCCCATTTTGCTTTGAGCTGGGAAAGCACACGGACATCAGTAACGGTGATAACCCAGCACCACTGCCCTGGCTCATTTTCCACACCTTCACAGCCCCTCCTCGGCCTGGGAAGTTCTGCTCTTCCCCCCCTTACCCTGAGCTTTACACAGTCCTCAGGGTTGGAAAAATCCTCTAAGATCAAGTCCAGTTATTTGGGAGCCTTTTCTGTGGGGTAAAACCAGCCCCAGGATTCTCCCCCCCTATTTTTAGTACAGCAGATGCTTCAATCCTCAGGGAAACCTCAGGATCAACAGCAGCTGTCCCCAAGTGCCACTGCCCCGAAGGGGTCAACCCCCGCCAGCTGCTGCTCGGCGGGGACACGACACTGGATAAACACGGCTGGGGACACTCAGGATGCCCGAGGCAGCGCCTGGCACCGAGTGCCGGCAGCACATGGTGTCCCTGAGCACCCAGTGGTACGTGGTGTCCCCGCCCGTCCCCAGCTCCGAGCCCAGCGCGAGGAAGATGCTGGTTGGAGCGGCAGCACAAAGGGCAGGACATCTCCCGGTGACACGAGTGGGAAGCACAGCCTGGGAAGGGGTGAAATGAGGAGCAGAGGCCACAGAATTGCACCAGAAACACCCAGTGAAGGCACTTTGGGCCCCGAAGTGTCCCTGCAATGTCACTGAGCGCTGGGGCAGGAGGCTGGCATGGCATCAGGGGTGTGCTGAGCTCACCCACCTGCTGTCCCGGCACTCGGTGGGCACTGGAAAAGCAAATCCCTGCCGGAGGGGCGTGCTGAACTCACCTGTGCCACTGGGAAAGCAGGTCCCTGTCCCAGGGAGCTCAGGTGCCACCAGAGGACAGGGGACACTGCAGGGGAGAAGCCCCAGGTGGGCGCAGCAGCTCCTGGGACACTCCGTGCCCGGAGCCCGGCTGCCTGCGGCCCCCCAGGGACGTCAGCTGGGGACAGCACTGGGGACGGAGCCAGGAAGCACCAGGAGGGGAGAGCATGAGGGTTGTGTGGCTGTGGCACCAGGACTTGTGTGACCCGAGAGGGGCACGGGAATAGCAGCTCCAAGGGGAAGGGGATGGGTGGGAGCAGGAGACCCAGCAAACAGCAGCCCTGGGGTGGGGGCTGGGTTTTCTCCTGTCCCCGAGGTCCTGCAGGGTGGTGACACAGTGACAGGCTCCCCTGCCATAGCCACTCGCTGTGACAGGGCACAGAGCTCTGGATCAGAAGGAAACTGAGGTAGGGGTGGCAATATGGGGGCCACCAAACTCTCCAGGGGTCACTGCTCCTGGAGCTGGAGGCCCAGCAAAGGACAGGAAGCTGAAGCCCTCCTATATTTTACACCAAAAATGCCCTTTTTTCTTCCCAGTAAAACCATGATGAGCTTGAAAGAAAGAAAAAAAAGGAAGAAAATGAAGTAATTGGGATTTTAAGTAAATTCCAAACCCTTTTCTTCCCACAGCTCCAACCCCCCAGGTGTGTGGAAGTGACTGGGCCCAGCTGGGGACTTCCGAGGTGGAACGAAATGGATGTGAAACGTTAAAGGTTTCACTGTGGTCTCGGTTTTATCCTTCCTGGAGCTGGCCCGGCCCTTCAGGTGCTCCCACTCTGCCCTGGGAAGCTGGACAGGTCACTCAAGGGACAGATGGACACCACGACACACTGACAACCCCTGCTGCCTTCCCAAGCTGGGGTTTGAGCCCCTGGATCATCCCTGGCTTTGGGGGGTGCTCAGAGGGTGCCAAATCCATCCAGGACCACGCCTTGGGCGGCACCTACCCCATGCTGGGACCAGCTGCCTCTGCCACCGTCACCTCGGGGGTCCTGGCACTGGGGGTGGGACATCTTGTGCCGGCCAGGGACAGCACAGACTCCCACTTCTCCCGTTTCCGCTGTCCCAGTGGGTGGGGACAGGCCGGAATTCCTCCGGGCATTGGCAGCAGGGAAAGGCAGCAGAGAGAAGGGCAGGGTCCCACAGAGCCCCCCTCCCCTCCCTGGCACTGCGCCACCACCAAGCACCATTCCCATTCCCATTCCCATTCCCATTCCCAATCCCATTCCCATTCCCATTCCCATTCCCATTCCCATTCCCATTCCCTGGCTGCTTCTTCCTGGGTGAGGGAATGCTTCAGGAGCAGCAGCAGGGAGGTAGCAGAGCCACTAAACCTTCTTAAAGGGGCTGCTGGGCAAGCTGGGAAACAGCCAGGTGGCCCCAGTGGAGACAACTCCCATCCAGCTGAGCATGATGTGGAGGAAGGGGGGTGATCAATGGAGCCGGCCCAGGGCTTGGTTTTGTGCCAAGTGATGGGAATGTGTGACTGCGCCCCAAATCCCACGTTTAATTCCTGGCAAGGGTCAGAGGGGATGGGGGAATCTCCCTTCTGGAGAAGGGGAGCTGGCTCAGAGCTCAGCACCCCCCACGCTCCCACCACTGGGCTCACAAATCACGCAGGTACCAGTGAGACCTAAACCACAATAATATTATTAATATTAATATTATTAATAATAATTAGAGTTCTGACCGATGGCTGCAGGTCTGGGCTACACTTTGGTGATGCTGTCAGGTGGCCTCTCCTCGGCTGGCCCCTCTCCCTTGAGATGGGGCTGGGAAACTCCCACCCTGTTGCTCCCGAGTCCCACACATCCCGGAGCCTTCCGCCCTTTCCTCAGAAGGCAGAAAGCCCAGACACCGAGGAGGGAAAGGCCCACCAGGGCCACGAGCAGAGCCAGGGAAGCAGCGCCCTCGGGCTGGGGACAGACCCACCGGGGAGTGCCGGTGATCCTGACCGAGATATTCCGGCCCTGCTCCTGGAAGGCACAGCGGGCTTGGGGCAGGTCCGGCACGGCCACGCCGGCCGCACGCAGCGTGTCCAGCCAGCCCAGCGAGCAGCAGCTCCAGGGGTTCCCGGCCACGGCCACGGCCCTCAGACTGCGGGACCAGCTCCCGAGCTTTCCCAGGGTCTGCAGGTTGTTATCCCGAATGTCCAGGCTCTCCAGCGGGGAGCAGGAAAGCCCCGAGGGCAGCAGGCTCAGGTGGTTGCCCGACAGGTCCAGCACTCGGAGCGTGCCCAGGCAAGGCAGCGCTGCCCGGCTCTCGTCCATCTGGTTGTCCCTCAGGGAGAGCTCCTGCAGGGACAGCTCCAACCCCCCCAGCGCTGCCCTGGACATGGACAAGTCCCTGTTCCCCGACAGGTCCAGGGAGCGCAGCGGGGTCCGGTTGAAGGCGTAGGGCTGCAGCCTGGAGATGTTGTTCTTGGACAGGCTCAGGTGCTTCAAGCCAGGCATGTTGTAGAAGGGGGTGCAGGTGTCTCCGGGGGCTGACGTGTGGGAATCCCCCCCCAAATCCCTTCCCTGCTCACTCCTCTGGCTCTCACAAGGCTGAAGGCTGTTGGAGCCCAGATCCATGGATTCCAGGTGAGGCAGGGAATCGAGGAACCAGCGTGGCAGCACACGGAGGGCGTTGCCGTGGAGGTCCATAGAGCGCACGGACAGCTCCGTGCCGTTGGAGACAGACTCCCTGGCCACATCCTGCAGACAGTTCCTTGCCAGGCTGAGGCTGTGCAGGGAGCGCAGGCTGTGGAAGAAGGAAAATGGGAACAGCTCCAGGTGGTTGTTGCTGAGATCCAGGTCAGCCACGTGTGTCAGAGCGACTGCGGGACGCACGGTCCTGTTGAACCTCTGCATCTCCTTGTAGAGCAGGATGAAGTCCCCGGGATAGGATGAGCCTGGGAGCAGGGAAGCAATGAGATTGTTGGAGAGGTTTAAGTGTGTGAGATCATGGGCTTTGGGGAGCTCTGGAAACGAGAAGAGTCTGTTATGGCTCAAGTCGAGCACTCGGAGCAGGTAGGGCTCCACTCCCTCCTCGTAGGAGAACAGCTCCAGGGCATTGTGGCTGAGGTTTAAAACTCGCAGCTGCGTGAGGCTGAAGCCAGAGATACAGTGCAGGGAGTTCAAAGCCAAGTTCAGCACCTCCAACTCTTCCAGAGAATCAAAAGCTCCCTCCTGGATCTCCATGATGTAGTTGTTGCTGAGGTCGAGCTGGCGCAGCCGCGGCGAGCTCCGGAAGGTCTCTGCCAGCAGCTTGGTCATCGTGTTCCCGGAGAGATCCAGCACCCTCAGGCTGGTGAGGTTGCTGATGTACCAGCTGGCCATGTGGCTCTCCAGGTTATTCACAGACAGGTCCAGGACCTCTATGTTCCTGAGCAGATGGAAAGCTTCCCCGTTAGCCAAGTAATTCCGGTCCAGGTGGTTGGATCCCAGGAGAAGCGAGCGCAGCCGAGGCAGCTGAGCCAGGGCGGTGGCTGACACGGCTTCCAGCTGGTTGAAGCACACATCCAGGTACTCCAGCTGCCCAAATCCTGGCATGTTGCTGCCTGACAGGTTTTGGATGAAGTTGTTGGAGAGTTCAAGGTACTTAATTCCTTGGCCAAGCTCCTTGGGAAAGTTCTGCAGGCCAACTCCTTTGCAAGACACCTTTGTGGGGCTCTGTGGAGAGACAGGAGGTGGGAATGAGGGGGGGCTACAAACCACAGCTCCAGGCAAGCCAGCTGCTGTCCAAGATGGGCACGAGAAGTGGGAATGAGCACTGCTCCCCCTTCCCAAGCCCAGCTGGTCCAGAGCATCCCTGTTTAGGCAGAGCAAGGGCGCTCTGTAGGCTCCACCTTTCCTCTTGCTCTGGCTTCCTCTGGAGCCAGGAACCTGGATGGGGAGCAGCTGATTTTTTTCTGGGGCGACAGAAACCTGCTGTTCCACATCCAGGCTCCCAACTGCCTCACCAACATCCACTGGAATCCCCGCACTCCATCCTCTGAGCACCTCAGGCACGGCAGGGATGTGGGAGCAGCTGGATGCTGGGGACCACCTCACAGGACACCGGCTCGAAGGCAGGAAAACAGAGGAGATGCTGGGAAAGTTAAAGAGATGGAGGCTGGAGGGAGGTGAGAGCTACAGGGAGGAGATCCAGAGGGATGCTGGCAGCCCCAGCCACGCTTCTGGAGCCATCCCAGCCCAGGTGCTCCTTAGAAAACAGCCTTACCTGCTGGCACAGCGCGGGGCTGGGCCTCGTCTCCGGGCTAGCCCGGGCTCTGAGGATGGCCGGGAGCAGCCAGAGCAGGAAACATCCCCGAGCAGCCCAGAGCATGTTGGGCTGCGGGCGCCGCCAGCGCCGTCCCGCTCCTGCGGCGTCGCTGGCAGGCTGGGCAGGAGCCAGGCTCAGTATAAATAGGCTCCAGGATGGGATGGGGGAAGGAGATAAGGCATGTGGGTGTTCGTAGCTACGGAAGTGGGAAAAGAAAGGCATCAGCTCGCAGAGAGGGAAAAAACGGCACAAAGCCACAGGGAAGGGAAAGAGAAACGGCGGGATGGGGATGGGGGCGCTCAGGGGAACCGGCAGGACCCCCCGTGACATCAAATGCCAGGAGGCAGAGGTGGCCCGTGGGAAAGCTGAGAGGGTTTGGGGGAGTTTCCCTGTGCCAGGGACAGCCTGTGCCAGCTCCCGGGACACCGGGGCAGCTGGCGAGGGCTCTGCAGCCATCCTGAGCCAGGGACAGCTCCTGGCTGTGGGATCACCTGACTGTCACACCCGCGCGGTGACATTCCCTCCCCATCCCAGCACAGCCCAGCCGAGGGGACTCTCTGCCCTCCTTGGGAAACAACAGCTTCCCAGGGCTCGCCGCCCCTTCCCAGCCGGATGTGCAGAGCTGGAATCTTCCCCCTCCTCCTCCTCCTCATCCTCTCCCTCCCCAGGGGTCTGCGGTGTGCAAGCGCTGGGCTGCTCGCTGGCACTCCCCGTGTCCCCAGCTGGGCTGCCGGGTCACCTCCCCCGGAGCAGGAACCAGAAGGGAACTGTCCCTGCGGCAGCTCCAGGTGGGATCTGTGCACCTGGAGCTGTGCCCCACCCACAGGGAATTTTTTTTGTGGTGGCATCTCCGTGTCCTTGTGCCACCTAGTGCTGAGACACTCCTTGGGGACACGCCCCTTGTGCTTTACAGGGCACTCTCCAAAATGCACAGTTTGGGGGTTTTTGCCTCAGTGTGGCCAATTCCATGTGATGGGGCGACTCAGGCTGCTGAAGAGTTGTCCAAGGATGTGAAGTTCCAGCCATGGAGTTTGTGCCCTAATCCTGGAGGTGACTGGCAGGAAAAAATAATATATAGACATAAAATACATAAATAAATAAATATAGGTTATTTATACATATATACACACAGTTACACGTCTGGAATGTTACCCCTCAATCTCTGACAGCTGGCATGGCGGGGGACACTTTGTCACCTTGGGATGTGGCTCAGCCTCGAGCTGGCCCGCTGTCCCCAGCATCCAGGGCAGGCGGGGCAGCGGTGACAGGCCAGGGACAGCGTTTTGGGCTGATGCCCCGCGGTGCCGGAGCTGCAGCTGTGAGCACACAGCACATCTGTGCAGATGTGAGCTCCTGCCAGGCAAACACCGACCTCTGGATGACCCCCCAGCCCTCCCGAAAGCGGAACTGGCCCCGGGCGCGCTCCAGCCCCGGCGCGTCCGGCCCTGCCGCGCCCGGGGAACCCTGGTCTGTCTCCCTGCACCCCAACTTCTGGGCATGGGTCTGCACAGTGACACAGCCCCCGCCAGCAGCTGAAAAGTCCCTGATTTGGATCATGGACTTCTGCAGAGAATCCCTGGGCATTTGCATCCCGAGGCTGTGAACTCCCTTCGTGGGAGCACCGGGCGTGCATTGGACCCGGCAAACACCGAGAGGCTTTTCTTGCATCATGATAAAGGCAGAGTGAACCACACGGCCTGAACAGGGGGAGATCCGCTCTGAAACCAGCCATCCTGTGCTTCTTCGCCTTCCTGCCCTCCACGCTGGCTCAGCAGGGTCTGGTGGAGAGATTCCCTGTTCCCCCAGAGGCTTTTGCGGGAGAGGTCTCCAAAGGACGCGAGGAACGAGCAGCAGGACTGAGGTGTGGAGGGAGCGGGGACAGAACCACCTGCCCGGGTCACATCCAAACCATGGATGGTGGGCTCCAGCCCACGTGTTCGGGAGCAGAAGGATACCTGCTTATCCAAGTCCATGGGTTTCCTTCTGTGCATTCCCAGGGCACTGGGAAGGTGACTCCTGACTCTGTCCCTGGTGCGGGGACGGTGCCTCTCCCGCCCCTGAAGGATGGAGCTGTTCCCTCGCAAAGCACAGCCAATGCTCTGCTGTGGCCATACAGACCTTCCATGGGAGCTCCTGGTGTGGCTGGGGAAGGACATCCCACCGGGAACAGCGAGAGCAGGAAAAGGCTGTATTTGCCAAGGCCACCTGCAGCCAGCTTTCCTCTGCTCTCCAGCTCCAGTTCCACGTCTCCAGCTCACACTTTGGTTAGTGCGAGCACCAGAAAAAGCCTGGTAACACATTCCATCAAGGAATTGCTCCCTTCCGTCCCCTCCTCCTGCATCCCAGGCATGCACCAGAGGGAACTTCCATGCAGGAATTGTTCTCTCCTGCTCTCCTCCAACATCCCGAGCACACACCAGAGGGGACAGAAACACTCCGGCCTTTTACAGAGCAAAGGGATTCTCCCTCTGCCTCCCCCTGCCCGCAGCCGTGGAGCACATCCCAGATCCTGCCAGCGGGGGACAAGGAATGCAAACTCCATCCCCGGCTCTCCCAACCCCCTGTTATTTGTGGCTGCCCCCAGCCTTGCTGCTCAGGCCTGTTCTAAAGCAATCCTGTTAACGATTTGCTCCATGTTCTCACTGTACACAGTTGTCCCGCTTCGTTCTTGTCACAGGAACATGTCCCTCTTAATCCATTTGAAAGGAAAGAAAACCACAGAGCCCAGTGAAGAGCCCTGAAGGCTCTTGCCCGTCCCACATGTTGAGGCTGAAGGGAGGAGAAGCCACTAAAAAGCCAGAGCAGCCCATTTGTCATGCAGTTGTTTCCCGAAGCGCACGGCTCCTGTGAATAGCGAGGCCGCGGCCAACGCCGCTGCCCCGAGGAATTTTTGTCTCCCAATAACTGCAACACTTGGCAAGGGACATCACTTGCTAGGGATGGAGCCAGGAACGCCCCAGGCAGGGCGGACCCCCCGTGGCCACAGTGCTGGGACACGTCCCTCCCACACCCTGCAGGTGACCATGAGCCACCTCTGCATGGAGCCATCACCGAGACTGAATTGGGAGGAATCTTATGGATCAAACAGTGCCACCCCTGCCATGGGCAGGGACACCTTCCACTAGCCCAGGCTGCTCCAAGCCCCATCCAGCCTGGCCTTGGACACTTGCAGGGATCCAGGGGCAGCCACAGCTTCTCTGGGCACCCTGTGCCAGGGCCTCACCATCCTCACAGGGTGAATTCCTTCAGGGAAGAATTCCTTCCCAATATCCCATCTAACCCTGCCTTCTGGCAGTGGGAAGCCATTTCCCCTTGTCCTGTCCCTCCAGGTCCTTATCCAAAGTCCCTCTCCAGCTCTCCTGCAGCCCCTTTAGGCACTGAGGTCCCCAAAACCTTCCCCACTCCAGGCGGAAGATGTCACTGTGGGACTTGTCCTGTTTCTACACAGGTTGCAACTTCACTGCCCTCCTGAAAGCACAAACAGGCTCTGGAAAGAAACACAGCGAAACAAAACCCAACCAAGCTGAGCAAGTGTGAGCCAAGGGCTGACACAACGGAGCAATTTGTGCCTCTGTCTCAGCTCCAGAGCATCTTATGGCTTTAGGTCTCCCCAGCTGAGGGGAGGTAACGGGACAGAGTTGCTCAAGAAGCCAAAAGAAACAATAGTGTCCCAGCTCCTCTATTAGTCACCAGAAATCGAGTTATGACTAGACTCAGCAGGGCTCAGAGAAAAGAAAAAGTGGTGACTTCATGCTGGACCGGATTTTAAAATCCCATTTTTTTTCCTTTGCTTTCCTTTCCTTCTCCATCACCACTTCTTTTAGGTAGGAGGGTGCCAAAAGGAAAGGGGTGGGGAGAGAAAGGCTAAAAACCACATCTAAAAGCAGGACAGTTGCTATTAAAACAGAAAAAAAAATTTCCTGTTTGAATATTTTATTCTTAAACATAACAAACTTCCTCCGAGTGTTGTCACAAATACTTGTGGCTGCTCTACGTGGCTCGGTGAAGCCTGTAGAAATGTGTTCTGGTTTGCAAAATATTAATTAAAAAGAACAAAACAAAACCCAAAAGACCCCCAAAAAACAAAAAAAACAACCAACCAAAAAAACCAAAACCAAAATACCCCCAACCCAACTCAACTTGCTGTAACAGCAGCAGTACTTGAAGGCAGCCCCTGCTGGGGCAAGGTTACCTCTGGGGTAAGGGCAGGAGCTGAAAGGAGCAGAGGCCTGGACCTGGGAATCAGCGTTTTCTTTGGGATTTGGTGGTTTCTGGAATGTGGAGGCAGTTTCCTATCTGCTAAGCCTGCTCTAGTTATTCCTCTTCCTCTCGCACTTGCTGCTTTTGCTTCCAAGCTCTAGGCCGAGGTACTTTTCCTTCTCCTCCTGAGGATGAATGTAAACACCACTGACCCTGTCTCACCCACCTTCCCTCGCCCCTGGCCCTTGCAGCTCCCCCTGGAAAGGCAGGAAGCCAGAACCCCTTCCTGGCTGTCGTTAGCGTGCACAAGCAGGAGCCTGGCTGGGATTTCGGGACAGGAGTCCGTGTCCTCCCGCTCCCGCCGGGAACGCTCTTGCCAGTGCAGCATCCGAGCGGAGCCCCCAGCTCTCCCACCGAGCCTCGTGTGAAGGTCACAGAGCAGAGTATCAGTGCAGTAATACTTGAAATACTGAGACAAGGCGCACCCAACAGCCTTTCCTCCTCACAACGCTCTCCCCACCAGCTTTTCGGTTTGATCCGAGTCTCCCCGCGAGTCACAGAGGACAGTTGTGCTTCCTGCATTCACACATAGGAATAAATAGCTCTGGATCAGTTTCCTTTATGGCCGGATTACAGAACCCCTGAAATACTGATACGCTTTATGAACAGCAGCACTGGGCAGTTCCGTGGGTATCCTTGGCCACGCCAAGTTCCTCTCTAGGATGCCGGCGCATCTCCCAGGCGGATGGCCCCAAAGAAAGTCGTGTGCTTGCTCATGTTGATGGAGATGTCAGCGTGCACCATCTTCACGGCGATCTTCTGCCTGGCTTTGAGCAGGCACACCCCGGCCGTGTAGCAGGTGTTGAAGTTGGTCTTGCCGGTCTCGATGCTCCGAGTGCATTGCAGAAAGGGCTTCTCGTCCACCACCACCTCGTAGCTGGCGAAATCGGTGAAGTTGATGTAGTAGACCTGATGTGGAGGAGGGAGAAGAAAGGTGTCAGGGAGGGATTGGGGTGTGGGGAGCAAGTACAGCATCCCGGGGGTGCGTGCAGCCCCTCCTGGCCCCAACACCTGCACTCACGGGTGACTTGTGCGAGGCAGGAAGAGCCCCGAGCCCATCAAGAACCTCTTTTACTCCGCTTCAGACTGACCCAAGCATGCAAAACCCCCTGAATCCGTGTGCCTAAGGCTGAGCTACCGTCCTGCNCCTCCTGGCCCCAACACCTGCACTCACGGGTGACTTGTGCGAGGCAGGAAGAGCCCCGAGCCCACCAAGAACCTTTTACTCCGCTTCAGACTGACCCAAGCATGCAAAACCCCCTGAATCCGTGTGCCTAAGGCTGAGCTACCGTCCTGCTGATTCCAGGGAAGGGACACACCTGCACAGAGCCACGCAGGGCCCCGTGTGCTACAACGGCTTCTCATCCCACACACAGACAGACATTCCGCTGAAGGCCTCTTGCACTTACCTGGCCAGTCCTGCTTCCTGGTGCCAGGAGTCTCCTTTAGTGGTGACATCAGAACTGCCCTAAGGTGCACCGGGAGCTGCCTCCTGCGTAACTGGACTCGGTGCTTGTACAGGCACGAGCTACTACAGGGAAAAGGCTCTCCCAGCCTCCACAGCTTGGAAGGAAATCACCTCTCAGTGTTTCTACTGATTGAACTCCCTCATTTCCATGGCCCTGTGACTCCACTTGTCCTCACTTAACCCTCTCCCACACTCTGATTCCAAAGAACTGCAGGAGGAAGACCTGTCCAGGGAGAAGTCAGTCTCAGGGAGATGCTTCTTCCTGAGAGAGGAAATCCAGCCCTTTTGGAGGCAGGAGCTGCCTGAACACTGAATCCCCTTTTTTTTCCCTTGATGGACCAAAAACGATGAGGCTTCAGTGGCCCAACACTGTGGCCAGCAATCAGTATCAAGCACTTGGGAAACAAGTGGCCCATGTGGAGTTATACTTTCTGTCCCCATCCAAACTGGACACATGCCACCAGTTCCATGGAAGAGCACCTGACATTCATGGCCCACTTCATCCCAGAGCTGGCGCTGGCGGGGGGAGCTACACAGAGCAGGGAGAGGCAAACGGAGTCACCTGGGCTGGAATCTGGCCAAATCACCTGGGCTGGGAGTCCAGAGCGACACAGCTCCAAAATAACCTCAAACAACCAGCGTTCGGGTCTCTGAAAGCACTGAGCGCCCTGCCTGCAGGGAGGTTCGGAAGGCTCGGTGAATGACCGCATGGATAACTGGAGGGATAACCCCGGGACTGGCGGGTGTGGGGTGCGCTCTCAGTGACTAATCCCTGGCGGGCGGTGTCCCGGCGGTGACAGGGGTGTGACACTCCTCCCCGCACCCATGCTGAAGCGGTTACAGCTCCACGCGAGCTGCTGGCATTTGGTTGTTGTCTGGAGCCCTCTCGTGGTTCATGCAAGGCTTCCACCGGAACACAAGAATAGGAGGAGTTAGCCTAGGACCGTACTCACTTCTACCTGACTATAGATGAAGTATGTGCCGTCCACCAGTACCTCCAGCTCCCCACTGCGGGCATGCAGCTTAAACACCTTGGGGTTCAGAGTGATGCGAGACCAGTCATTGAGGACTCCACCTGAAAGATCTCAGTATGAGAAAACGGCGGTCACTCAGTACCCGTCAGGAGGAACAGCGCAGGAGCAACACAAATACAGTCACAGCACGGCAGGGAGCAGGGAGTTCGGAGAGGGAATCCCAGGATTACACACTAGGGAGGGGGAGCAGGGACTCCTCTCTAGCTCTGGGCACCCCATGGCTTGTGGGGTCGCCTCTCCCTCCAACCTCCCGTGTTCTCATCCTCAAAACCCAGTGCAGGGCCTGTTTTGCTTTGCTCATCCCAGGGCTGGACATGGACCTGCCTCCTCCTGACCCTGCAGCTGAGCTTGTTGGATCCCTATTCCCTGTTGTGTCCATGGGAATGGGTATCAGGGAACCATCGTGGAATGGGTTGGGTGGGAAGGGACCTTCAAGATAACCCTCTGCCATGGGCAGGGACAACTTCCACTAGCCCAGGCTGCTCCAAGCCCCATCCAACCTGGCCTGGGACACTTCCAGGAAAAGGGCACCCACAGCTTCTCTGGGCACCCTGTGCCAGAGCCTCACCACCCTCACAGGGAAGGATTTCTCCCTAATATCCCATCTAAATCTGCCCTCTTTCAGCTTAAAGCCGTTCCTTCTCAAGGAACCAAGTCCCTTGGTCCTTGTCCCAAGTCCCTCTCCAGCTCTCTTGGAACCCATTTAGGCACTGGAAGGGGCTCCCTGGAGCCTTCTCTTCTCCAGGCACACAGAGAGCAGCTTAGAGTCACATGATTGATTGTAATTCTGGTGTTCCTTGAGTTCACCATTCCTGACTTCGTAGTTGGGATAATTTTAACAAACCCTTTGCCATTACAATTCCTAGGGTTTTTAAAAGCCAGAGTAACAACAAACCAGGAAATTGCATCATATCACAACGCAGTAACCCCTAACTGGGGTCCCTCAACACAGTCAGGGATTTGTGGATCCGCCACCCGCTCCTCTGGCACCGGGGTAACTGGGATACAGCTAGGGACAGACTTTGCTGTGAGCCCCAAACTGAGCCAGTCTCTGTAGGTGCCTCAGTTTATCAAATCCCACTCTTTTCCTCCCAGTCTCCATCTGCCTCTCCTCTCCCTGCCCCCAGCTGGAGCTCGCCAGGCTCGCGGCTGGACAGCATTCCTGGCTCCCAGCTCTGGATTGTTCCCGAGCAGCAGGGAAGGACACTCACAGGGCATTCCCGCTCTTAGAGAGCAGCGTTCCCTCTGGAAACCCTCAGCATTCCCAGTAACAAAGGGATAATTGCCTTCTGAACGTAAGCAAACAGCATCTTTTCCCTCACACTGTTCCTGGGAAGGGGCACTTTCCTTTTAATTTTGGGGAGCTGTAAGCACAAGTCCCTGTCCATGAGAAATTCCAGCTGCCACTGCTCACGCCTGCCGAGAGGGAAAGCTGCCTTCCCACAGAAGCAGTGGCCAGCCCTCCTCATCCCACGTGTGAGGCAGGAATTCGTGGACAGCCCGCAGCCCCTTCCTGCTGCCCCCACCCTCTGGAGCCATGTCCCTCCCAGCCTGGGACTGGAGTAAGGATGGAGGGACGTGGTCCCTGGGGAGCTGCACGTGGGGACTCAGGGAGGGGACAATCCAGCTCCTCTGCAGCACAGCCGGAGCAGGGAGGCAGGAGGTGATGAATGAGCCCCAGCTGTTGGCAAGGAGAGCAGGAACTTGAGGAGAATTTGGATGGGGATCTGGGAAGGAGGAGGAGAGCAAGGAGCTGCCTGTGGATGGGAAGTGGCTTGGCAGGATCTGGGATTAAAGGCTCTTGGTGGGGACAGAGATGCTCAGGTGATCCCAGGGAGAGCTGGTGGCTGGACACCTCTGTGTCCTCACACCACTGTGCCTTAAATTCCTGGGAAAATGGAGGGAAATGGGCAAATGGGGATGAGACAGGACAAGGATCCACTGACGGGTTAAAATAGAATGGGGGAAAAAAGCCTGGTCATGGAGGGGCTGGGGAGGCACAGGAGGTCAGGGAAAAGGGAGATTTACTGGGATGGAATCATTGGGACGTACAGAACGGGGATAACCTGGGAGATAAACAGGAGCTCAGGGGAAACGGGGGTGGAGACTCCACACAAGACTCTTCTCAGGGGGTCTGGGCAGGGGTATTGGAGGGCAGGGACGGGCAGGGATCATCTGGGAGCTGTTTCATGGGATGGATTGGGATCCAGGTGTGAGGCCATGGGTGCAGGGAAAATCTGGGAGCTGTGTCATGGGATGGACGAGGACCCAGGAATTCTATGTGTGCAGGAGGGGCTCTGCCCAGTACCCACAATTATCAAGAGATCCTTACCATTCTTCACTTGGATTGCTGAGCCTTGGCCTTGGAGATGGACCACAGCTGGCTGCAAGGAGAGCACAGGGATTGAGGATTAGCGGGAAGCATCACTCCAGTCCACAAACATACCCCCCAAAGCTGGGTTGTTCCATGGAGAGATCAACCCACCTGGATGTCTCTGGAGCTGGCCTTGTCTGTGGCACCTGCAAAAGGCAATTCCACATCGTTGAAGAGGAAGGTTGAGTGAAGAATCTCATATATAAAACTTCTTTTATCCCAAAATAACCCTTAAACCCCCTTATAAATATTTTTTTTAACCCCAAAATAACCCAGAAACCCCCACAGAAATCACTTTTCTTACCCCATAATAACCATTAAACCTCTGTTGTAACAGGAGGAGAGGTATGGGGTGCAGGTAATATTAAAATATATAAAATAGAAATACTAAATATTAGAAAATATTAAAAATCACATAAGGAAGAAAAATATTAATCCTACATTTCCCTATTTTATTCCTGGCATTTCTGTCCAACCATCAAAATTCTTTGTAATTCAGCAGGTTTCTACTAGAGGGAAAAATGGCACAACTCATTAGTTGATCCACAGTGGGAATAAAACCTCTTGGCTGCTGGGATGCCAAGTTTCCCTCTGCAGGTCCTTCACTGCACCTCCCTTCTCCGGGAGCCAAATCCTAATTGTGAGGAGATGCCAGTGGCAGCACAGCACGGAGCTGAGGGGCTCCTGCTACTCCTGGTCATTTAGAGCCATGGAATCCCAGAATCCCAGAACGGTTTGGGTTAGAAGGGACCTCAAAGCCCATCCAGTCCCACCCCCTGCCAAGGAACACCTTCCATAGGTTGCTCCAAGCCCTGTCCCACATGGCCCAGGACACCCGAGTCCTGCTCCAGGCCGCCGTGCCGTCGCACCCGGACACTCCGGTGACATCTCCGGGACACTCCGGTGACATCTCCGGCACTCCCAGCCCCGAGCAGAGGGCACGGAGGGATCCTTACCTGAGGGGCCCTGCACTCCGGGTGGTCCCTGAGGGCCCGGCGGGCCAGGGGGGCCGGGCGGTCCCATGACGGTTGTGCCTGGAATCCCGGGGATGCCGGGAATGCCGGGGGGACCCTGCGGCCCGGGAGGCCCTGGTGGCCCTTGGGGACCATTGGGCCCTGGAGGACCAGCCTTTTTACCTGGAAAACACAAGGACAGGCGTCACCTGGGGCCCTGCGGGGGGCTTGGAGCCGCAGGAAATGGGAGACTGGGGACGGATCACTCGTGGCTGCAGGCAGGGATGAGGGGGAGCCTCAGGACAGCCGGGGTGGGTGTCCCACAGCTCCACACCACGAGGACAATGCTGCCAACAGGGTAGGACCAGGTCACCACCCTGCAGGCTCCTTCCCATTGGGAATTACATTTAAACGAGGCCCAGGGGCTCTCCAGGGCGTCCCAAGGGATGCAGGCTCAGGGGGTCTCCTCCCATAGCTCTGGTCACAGCTCTGGTCATTCTGCTCTCAGCATGGGGTCAGTGCTCAAACCTCATGCCCTGGAGCTGGTCACATCCCTACAGATCTGGGATGATCTCTGGATACAGTCAGGATGCTCCCACAGCACGTTCCAATGCACCCAGCCCTGGCTGGAGTGTTACAGTCCGGATGAAGCACTCCACAGTTACTCAGCTTGCTGGGCTTTGATGGAAAACATGGATAATCTTTCCTACCTGTTGCACACCAGGATCAGGAGATGATCCCCATGGCTTGGTCTCCTCCAGAGGGCAGTTCAGAGCTGAGCTCCAGCTCCTCTCCAGCATTGCTGGAGGAGCCCCTGTGCTGCTTGTGCCTCAAAATAATTCAATATTTTGGGCTTTGGATGGAGGGAGGGGCTCAGGAAGGACTAACCCCATCCAGGGGGTGGAAGCATTGGAGAATTGTTACAATCATGGAATCCCAGACTGGTTTGAGTGGGAAGGGACCTCAAAGTCCATCCAGTCCCACCCCCTGCCATGCGCAGGGACACCTTCCACTATCCCAGGTTGCTCCAAGCCCTGTCCAGCCTGGGACACTTCCAGGGATGGGGCAGCCAAGTTGCCCTGGACAACCTGTGCCAGTATTTCACCAGCCTCGTGGTAAAAACCTTCTTCCCTACCATGATCCTCAAACATCTCACCAAGGAAGAGAAATGACATAACCACATCAGGAATGACTCCTACATACACAGAGTGGGATGAAACAAGCTCTGCAGGGAAAGCCTGGTCCCTGCTCTCCTGATTTTCCACGTTCCTGACAAAAATATGTTCTTTTGATGTAGTTTTTAAAATGCCACTTTGGAACCGCTTTTCTGCCAAGGAGCATAAACGGAGCAAAATCGCTTCAATTGCTGCCACAAGGTCCCCAGTAGGACAGAATTAAACTCGTTTTTACATGACAGCAGCAGTTGGGGTATGAAATTATGGTTGTTGAAATAGTTTCCGAGTATATTTATGTACTTGTTTCTCTACTAATATCCATCTTTGTAATGGACAGAAGTGTGAGGAAAAATCCATCTGTGTTAGCACAGGAGTGGGAATCTCTGGATGGCCACCAGCCAGGGGCAAGGGCACAAGGACATTGGGGTGGGACAACTGTGGGCGTAATTTAAGTGTGCAGAAAACAAAGTTAAAGTATGCAGGGGTAAACCAAGTGACACTAGTGTCCTACAAAAAGTGGGAAAAGGCTTCAGGGGACAATTGCCCACAGCAATATTTCTGTCCAGATCAGCAGCCATAACTTCCAACCTGAGCTGGCCACAATCCAGCCTTCCTCTAATCCAGTACTTCTCCTCCTTGGGATGATGCTGTGCTTTGGAAATTATCACCTTGAGCCACACCCATTTTCCCTAAACCACACCAAGCTCCTCTCACTGACACCCCCCCAGTCCGGGCCATCCCAAGGGAGGAGTGCAGACAGGGAGCTGGGAATGCTGCTGCTGTCACTGCAGGCTTCCCTTCCCAAGAGGGATGCACATCACAGCTGGTTTAACTCATCTGCCTCCGAAATCTGCTCTGCTACTCAGGGAGATGCTGCCTGAGCAGTGACACAATCACTCATTCCAGCGACACATTTCTGTGCCTTCCCCTCCTTCAAGGCATTTCAACCACTTCTCTGCATTAACAAACCTCACAAGACAAAAAATATTCAATTTATTATCTGATAGCTAACTTATCAGGTCTCCAAGGAGGATCCCAGCACCCAAATCCCAGCCTGCCAAGTCTCCCGTGCCTGTACCCACGGGCTCCGAAACTCGGAGCAGGCAGAAGCAGGGAGTTCTCCATAGCCCTCGCTCATCAAACAATGAACTGGAACTCTAAAAACAATGAAATGTGACAATACCATAAAATTAAGCTACTTTATACAGCTGTATGCAATCCAGCTCCACGAGATCCCCCTGCCCCTCTGGAATTGCTCCGGAGGCTGCAGCCATCAGTTGTTATTTGTTGGGCTGATTGAATGCGCGTTGAGCTTTGTTAGGACAAACTTCTCCAACATAAAATTTTACGCTGCTTCTCAGAGTAAATACAAATGAAGTTGCTAAGTGTGGCCTGTTCCCACCTCTCAGCTGTGGCTCTGGAGTTTGCATCCAAGGATTAAAGCCATTGGATGTGCTATTACAGTGGCACAGACATGGAAAACTCGGCTGCTCAGGTCCCTGGACTCGCTCGAACTCCTGGCAGTAAATGTGGGACCCTAAGCGTGGGACCCTAAGTGTTCCCAGCAGTCCTACAGAAAGAAGGATGGCATCAGGAACCCCCCAAACACAGCTGCCTGAATAACCCAAATCCCAACAATCCTCTGCAAACTACCTGAGGAACAGCATCAAATCCACAAAACCCAAAGGGCCGAGCAAGGCTCAGAAGGGGCTCATAAAATGATAACTCTGAGGTTAACATAAGGAAGAGAGGGATGCAAAGTGTGTCCATGCTGAGTTTGGTGGGTCTGAAGGAGACTCCAAGGTGCAGGCTGGCAGGATTGGGATGAATTTTGCCAAGGCTGGCAAACAGCAACAGCTCCAGGTATTTGATAGTGACTCAACTCAACTCTTCAACTGGAGAATCTTCAGGATTACTTCTGTACAACATAATTAACTTCCTTCAGTGTTTAAGGAAGTTTTAAGGGGTGCTTTGTGGGTGTTATTCCAGCCTTTCCTGGAGAGGGAAGCTGCCTTTGGTTTCTCCTTCGTGTTGGCCAAAGAGAATTCACAAAGCACAGAAAGGAAAATTCAGTTAAAACTCAAACTTACCCTTTTTCTTGTTTTTCACTGAACTTGGACCTAACAAAGGGGGAAAAAAAAAGAAAATTAGTGAAATTCAGGGATCATTTCATCAGAGAAAATCTCCATTGCCATTTTATTTTCCAAGTGGACAATGGATGTATTTGTGGCCCATGCAGCAGCACAGGAATGGTCTCAGCTGAGAGCAGTAACCCAAATTTCAGAGCATCACAGAGTGGTTGGGGATGGAAGAGACCTTTAAAGATCATCTGGTCCAACCCCCTGCTGACTCCTTATGAGCCAAGTTGTTTAAAAATAAGAATAAAACCCTAAAAAACCACAAAAGCAAAGAATTATTCTGAACTGGCTGTTTGAAACAATGGGAACCCAAACGTCCCGAGCACAGAGAGAAAATATTTACAGAGAAGCTGAGAAATGACAGGACTTTGTGAGCAGAGGCTGAAGTGTGAAACGTGTTCCACTGCTTCCTCAAGAATCCATCACGGATGAGAATGAACTGCAAAAATTCCCAAATATTCCCTTGCTATTCATCAGGGAAAACCCTCTAAAACCAGGGGTTTAGCACAGCAGTGACTGAAATCACCTTTAACTGAGATAAAATTATAACCACTTGAAGGTAATGAGGTTGCTTTGAGTCTGAGGGGGTGGGGAAAGGTAAATTCCCAACAGAAAAGCCATTTTCCCATGGATAGTTAGAGGAAAGACAGGAAAAGGAGCACAGAAATTACCCATCAACCTTACTGATGCCTTTCCAACAGGAATATAAATTTTCCTACACTGTGCTGTTGGGTCTTGGGAAAATGATGGTATTATTTACAACAGGCATTATCTGTAAAAGACGTTATCTATAAATGGTGGTATCTATAATTTTAGGGAGAAATTCTTCCCTGTGAGGCCCTGGCACAGGGTGCCCAGAGAAGCTGTGGCTGCCCCATCCCTGGAAGTGTCCAAGGCCAGGTTGGACAGGGCTTGGAGCACCCTGGGACAGTGGAAGGTGTCCCTGCCCATGGGGACGAATGAGCTTTAAGGTCCTTTCCAACCCAACTCACCCCATTCTACGATTCTATTACGTAAATTATAATTTCTGCTAATTTACTATTTTTAATAACATTTTTATAGTATTTTTTTATAATAGTCACAGGTTGGACAACACATGTGTTCCTAATGATGCCATCCCAGTATCCCACTAGGAAGCCACACCAGACTGCACAACCTTTTAGGCTGGGCAACCAGGCTCCTGATTCTGCACTTCTGAGCCCCACCAGTCCACGCTGTAGCCACCAGCCAGTGAACAACATTAGAAGAAGAAAAAAAATCCCATTTAAAGATCCCAGCCCATCCCAACCCAGCGAGACGCGAGCGGCTGTGCCTCGGCAGCCCTCGGAGTCACGAGAGTTTATTTCATGTTCCATAGATCCCACCATTAGCACCAGAACCAGAGTGAAAGTACAAATAGCTGTGGCCAGCCAGACACATTTGGGCTGGCTGGATCCAATTAGCTTCAAAGATGACTGGGAGGAATGAGAACCACATGGGATGTCAATGTTCGCAGTCTATATTACAACACACGCATCTGTTCCAGGCACGGCAGAGAGAGATGTTATGGATCTGCAAGTGGAGCTTTCGACAGACACAGAAATATTCCTGACACGAGGGGGGAAAAAAACCAGGATTATTAAGCTCGGGAGCTTCTGAGTCTCTCTGGGGTTTGCATCTGTTCGCCTCCCGAGAGCAGGGGGGGATCATTTAATTGGAGTGCGGAGCTGAAGCTTCTGATGCAGCAGAATTTCCCTCGGTTTTGCTCAAAATGGGAAGTTCATGAGCTACTGCTCCATTTAGGGTAAAATGGTAATAAATTACTGAGTCCAAGCTGAGGGCCATCAAAATTTCAGGTCAGTATTCCCCTCAGAACTAAAGGTGCTGAGGCACAAGGCTTGAAAACCTGGCTTGATGGACGTTGTCCCAACACTGATGTGCAGAGAAGAAAAATGGTAATTAAAAAATCCTTTCTGCCAGTGTTTTCAGAGGCCACAACCCAATATTTAAACATTAAACTTGTTAAAATATTTTACAATACTCGTTTAAATACTTAAACCTGTTAAATGGAGGGGTTGAACACACGGATAATATCATTAAATATAATGGATGCCCCACCCCTGGAAGTGTCCGAGGCCAGGTTGGACAGGGCTTGGAACGAGCTGGGGTAGGGGAAGGTGTCCCTGCCTGTGGCAGGGGAACAAGGTGAGCTTCAAGGTCCTTCCCACCCAATCCAGTCTGGGATTCCATGATGTATCTGACCCACTGGTTACCTCTTAATTGATGGTTAAATACCTACAAGTTAAGCAAAACGGAGTCTTTCCCAGACTCTTCTCCCAATCCCTAACCCTCCCCATCCCATCCCTCCAGTGGAAAGGCTCCAAGACTCAAAGCCTGTTATCCAACCCATGCTTATGTACTGCAGTTTCATGCAGGCCTTGATTCCAAGGATAGACTAAGAGAAAACTCTGGTTTTTTCCAGTCCAAGATGTGGATCACAGGTATATCCACCGCGTTCCTCTGCTGTCCAGGTGTATCAAGAACCAAATTACAGGCTATCTTCTGCTGCTCCAGAGTCTACAGGCCTGCCACCTCCATGGAGAAAGAAACTGGTTTGAGTTGTAGAATTCCTGACTGATCAATGTCTCCCATCCCTGATTTCAGGGACTTTGCCATGCTGCAGTTGAGGATTTATTCCAGTCCCGACAGGACCTGAGAGCAACCCAACCTCTCAGCTGTCCCCTGGCACCTCTTTACCCTTCTTTACAAGAATAACCTTGAGAGCACCTTTCTGCTCCTCGTGAATCCCTTTCCATATCCATCGGGAATGTCCTAGAGATCCAGGTGGTCCTGTCTACTGGAATTGAACATGACAGACACCTGAGCACAGTTATTCTTCCCACTTCTGTCCTTCTTCCCCCTAATCCCACCTCTCCCACCTCCTTTCCACATGCTGTCCACTCTCCTTTGAGGTCAATCCAGGCCCAGACCTCGGGAAGTCCATCCCCTTCTACTTTTCCCATCTTTCAACTGGAATTAAATTTGTGTTTAAACTCTGATCTCTCCTTGAAGGATCTGTCAGCTCTGTCCACCCCTTGGTTGAGGGGGAGGGAGGTTGGCCGGAACTGTTAACACAGAAAAGGATTGGGAAAGCAGGACGGGCTGGATGGCTTTGAAGGATAATAAGCATGGAATGAGATTCAGTCATACAAAATATACAGTCCTATAAAATATATATACATGGGAAATAATAAAGTGTTCTGGTGGATGCTGGAGGACACCTGCACGTGCTCAGCTGCTGCTGCTCAGCCAGGCAAGGCAGAAACACAACCCTAAAATGGGAATAACTCTGGAAAACAGGGGGAAATCCTGCTGCCACTCAGTGAAGGAGTGAGGAAATCCTGGGAGCAGTGAAGTCAATCCTGATCATCTGTACAGAAAGATGAATTGAAATGAGAAGAATTCCACAGAAAGGCTCCTGGAAGGGCAAGAAGTGGCAAGTGAGCTCGCCTTGGTGGCCATCAATGCTGGGAGAGGGGTGAGAGCACCACTGGGTAAGGCTAAAGAAGGAGAAGACCTGCAGTGCTTCAAGGACAGCGCTGGCACATCCAAATTGCTCCCCAAGACCATTGAGCTGGGAATGAGAAGGCTCCCAAGGAGGAGCACAGGTCTTGAGGGGATCTTCTGGCTCAGAGTGAGCCCTCCTGTGTCACAGGTCACAGATGGAAAGTCTCTCCAAAGTCCATCAGTCCCTTTGGAATGCAATTTTTGGGATTATTTTTGCCTAACCACCAAAGCCATTGCTGGTGAAGCTGCCACTTGAAACATTCCAGATACCTGATCTACTCCTACCATTGATATTCCCTTTCCCCAGACTTCCTGTAGGAAAAGCCCCTGACTCTGCTGCAGTAACTCGGGCCAGCTGAATCCCTCACTGCAGGATGGGATTCCCCCAGGAAAAGTGGGAGCAGGAATGCTGCACGCTGGGCTCTGGACACCCTGGCTGTGAGCAGTGCTCCAGAGCTTGACTCCTTCAAAAGCTGATTTTCCACAACTGCTGGGAAAATGAAAGGGGAGGACATCAGAAAAGCAGGGAATGTCAAGCCAGCAAGAGTGGTAAACTTGGAGGGAAAAGTACAAGCAGGAAAGATGTCTCTATATGATGACAAGAGACCCCCAACCCAAACAGAGCCACCACAAGTGGACGGCTCCAAACAATTCCAAGTCCCTTCTAGCAGAAGCACTTTGGGTTCAGATGCAAACATCTCACTTGAAGCTCAGGAAAACATTTGCAAGAGTTGAGTTTTTGGTGTGCAAACCCCCAGCTGTGGCCCAGCCAGCAGCAGAAGACATCTCCCCACGCTTCAGGCAGCAGGTTCCAGCCCCAGCTCCTGCAGCCCTACCATCTGCTGGATCACTTCCAAGGCCTTGAGAAAAATCCCAGATGGTGATGCAACTCAAGGATATTACATGTGACATGTTTGCTCTCAGCAAGATTAATAGAGTTGACTTTGCCCCCCCTCCAATCTCTCTTTCTGCACGCTACACACTGCTATGATTTACTATAAATACAGAAATATCCCAAACTTCTTTAGGACATCTGCTGATATAAATAGGATATTAAAAAACCCCTGCCTTCCCTTATTAGCTGTGTGTGTGGATTAACAAGAAATAGTTTAAATTCCTGCCAAACAGTTCCAACTGGTTTTACGGATGGGAACAGATCTTTGTAATTATGCTGATTTTATATCAAACCCATAAAAGGTTGACCATTATAGGAATCAGTCAAACAAAGGATACACCTAAGGAGGTGCTGAGCATGCTGGAATTCCCAGTTGCCAAGAGCAGAACAAAGCCGTGGAGTGCCACAACCATGTTTTAGCAACATCATTTGATTCAGCACGGGACACCAAGCAATGTCTTCAAGGTCTTTGCCCACTTTGGGAAAGGTACATGGCAGCAGCCACCACTTTTGGGTATCCATCCATCCATCCATCCATCCATCCATCCATCCATCCATCCATCCATCCACCCTTTGTAGCCTGTGCCAGCCCTGTTTTCAGCATTGATTAGGAATTATTGATCCTCCTCTTATTTCCTAGCACTGAGTTCTATGGAATATCCTCAATCTTCTTACCTAAGTGTGACTCTGGTTCGGGGACATGTAAGATCAGATAATTCAACTGAGGCACCTCTGTGTTTCTATCTCCACTCTGCCCTGGGAGATGAGAGGATGGAGGTACTGAGGAGTTATCTTCATCCCAGGTTACAGATTAGAGACAAAATCCTGGTGATTAACGAGATGTCAGCATCATCCAGAAACACCACATCAGTTCTCACTCCTTCATAAAATAAACATTAAATTATTAAGTCACAGAATCATGGAATGGTTCGGGTTGGAAGGGACCTTAAAGCCCATCCAGTCCCACTCCCTGCCATGGGCAGGGACACCTCCCACTAGCCCAGGTTGCTCCAAGCCCCGTCCAACCTGGCCTTGGACAGGATGGGGCAGCCACAGCTTCACTGGGAAATCAATTCCAGCCCCTCACCAGCCTTACAGGGAAGAATTCTTTCCATATGTCCAACCTAAATTTCCCCTCTTTCAGTTTGCACCCGTTTCTCCTTGCCCTGTCACTACAGCTCCTAATGAGGAGTCCCTCTCTGGCTTCCTTGTAGGTCCTTGCAAACACGGGAAGTGGTGGAGTGCTGATCCCAGGAGGTGTCCAAGGATGGCCTGGATGTGGCGCTCAGTGCTCCGGGCTGGTGACAAGGTGGGGATTGGGCACACCTGGGACTGGATGATCTGGGAGGGCTTTTCCAACCTCAAGGACTCTGGGATTAGTCCCACCCATCAACCAATCCGTTGATCCCTATTTGACCAATACTAAAGGTGGAAAGAGCAGCTCTGGTGTTCCTTGAGATTCCAGGCGATGATGAACCTCCTGCCATCCGAGATTTCAGTTTTCCCAATGAACAAGAAACCTCCAGAACTCAGCTGTTGCCTTTCCAGCAGTGGTGCAGTGACAGTCACTTCATTCCCATGGGTAGGAGAAATGTAAAGCTTTTCAAATATTTTTAAGTGTGGGGTTATTAATGCCAGATTCCAGTGGATTGGGGGAAAGAGGGATGTTAGCTCCCAACACATGCCTAATCTAGAACATGTGGTTGCGGGGGAGGTTTGGAACCAATATGTTTTCAACATTTTCAGGAAATTTGGTCTATCCAGATGAAAGCTTCTTGGACCCTACTGAACCATCAGTCAGTGATACAAACACTGAAACAAGAGGAATTTTTTCCCTTTTCCCTGAAAAAAGAAAGTGCTTCTTCCCCAACTGCAGACAGAAAGCAATGGGGCTTGAAGAGCAGCTTTGGGATTATTACTCCAGAATATTTAGAAAATATGATAAATGATAAATCTAGGAAAACATCCCAGAGGTAAATCACATCCTGTGCTACTCTGGAATTCTGGTGTGTCTTCCCAGGGTGGATTTTTGATGAGGAAGGGGAATCTTCTGCTGAGAGTGGAGGAAAGGTGCTGCCCACACCTACAGGAACCCAAGTCAGGGGTGTGAACTAGAACTAATTTCAATAAATCTGAATACAGGGAATATGTTTTGTAAGGGAATGGGGAGGGAATTCATGGCACAAAGTAGGGGAAGGATGAAACACTCACTGTGTGAGTCCATAGGGCAGAGCCCAGGGCATTCCAGCTTTCCTCAGCCACCACTTTTCCTTCTCTCCCTGCTTTTGTTTCAGTCTTGTTTAGAACTCCTCAAAATTCACGTGTGAACACTGCCACCTTTAACAGTCTTTGCCTGGTCACACCTTAAATCGAGATGCTCCTCAACAGCACCCCCAAACCAGCGTTCCCTCCCTGTCCTTCACCCGATGGGATCTTGGTCCCATGCCATTCCCAGAGTCACCAGAGGGCCATCCCAGCCTGCTCCACCCGCACGACACAAGCCCTGAATTTCAGGATTCTTTGCTTCGTGTGGCCCTGTTCCCTTGTGGAGCAAGAGGCTGCTGAGTCCCCAGAAACGGCTCGGGGACAGTGACACTTGTGACCCCCCAGCTGGACTGAACTGCCCCAGCCCAAAGCCGGTCTCCTCCAGCCCGCGAGATCAAGGACAGTTTGCAGCTCATTTTGGACTCTTCTGAGGCACTCCCTTGGCTCCATACAATTTTTGAGGCAATTCTTCATCTCTTTGATGGACTTTCCATGTGTCTCCAGGGGAAGTGTCCTGCACTGAGGTCACTCCTGGGGCTGCTTGGCTACAGGGTGGGAGAAGAGCTCGTGCCCCGACACCAAGGGCTGGGAATCATCTCTCATGTGGTGGCTTAGGGATGAGAGTGGCCTTTGCTGCCTCCCTGCTCCTCTCCTCGCATTCCACCAAAGGACAAACCTCCATCCATGTGTCATCCAGATGAGCAGATGCTGCTCCAGGAGCTCCATGGATCAGTAGCCTGCTCCCTCCCCATTCCTCTGATCCCAAACACCAGCCCCCAGTTCAAGCTCATCGGGCTGAAAACAAACAGAGAGAAGTCACAGCTCATCCCTGGAATCCCTGGAGCGACACAAGATGCCAGAGAGCCACAATCTGTCTTCTCAAACAGCTTCAGACCACGTAAGCTCTCATCAGGAACAGGTTTTTTTTGCTGTTGAGAAAGTTTTTTTTCTCCTGCCAGTACTCAGAGATTTTTGCTTGGTTTGACAAAACCCAGGACTCTTCAGGGAATAATTTGGTGAAGCTCCTGAGGACAGTTAAACTCAAATTCGCAGATAATGCCAGTAGTAGGTTGTGACGTAGTTTATCCTGATCTTTAATCTTATTCAAGGGAAGAAATCTGGTTACCAAAGTGTGAACAGGAGACAGAACCTAAGGGAGAACCACTCATTAACATGATTTTTGCTCCAGGTAAAGGTGCTGTGGGGAGCAACCCCCCAGCTGGAGAGGACAAAATGAGCAGGATGAATTAGTCATGCTCATGCATTTCACAGGTTTTTCCACCTTCAGAAGGATGATGGGACTCGAAGGGCACCAGGTGCTGTCTGAAGGGAGGTGCTGGACCAAGTAGAGCCCCACCAGCCCTGTGTCTCTCCTTCCTAAGAGCTTTTTGGCATGAGGGAAAATACAGGTGCAGGACTGTAGGAGAACCAGGAGGGAACAGCACCCGTCCTTTAGAGGCCTGTCACCTCTGCTGTTGCCACTGCTGCCACGGTGCTGGTCCCATTTAGGAGGAGAGGCTGGATTCAGCCACTGCCTGGGGTTCTCTCCACCCTACAGCCTCAGCTCTGCTCTCCAAGAGCCAGAGCTCTGCTGAAAATCCCTCCTCACTTCCTTGAGCAAGGCAGACATGTCCCTGCTCACTGCAGTGGGAATTGCCAAGGCTTTACAGGACAAAAGGAACAACCAAGGTGATTTATCTCCTCCATCCCATCCAGATCCACTTTGGGATCTGGACAGGCTGCTGGTACCAGAAGGCTCTAAAAAACCAGCTCCAGTCTCTGAGTAGGTGCAAGAACACCACAGCACAAATGTGGTCACGAGTAAAGACAAAATCCTGCTCCCAATTAACTCCAGAGCCACTGTTGCTGGCAAAATCCTCTTGCACTGCCTCCTCAGAAACACAAAAAGCCAATCAAACAGAAATCTCCACCCTTCTCAGCTCTGCTCCCACATCCAGTCCCAGCCAAGTTCCTGGGGTTCACACCAGAACCTGTGGCCATCATATTTCATTTTCCACCCTCTGGCTGGCTCTGGAAGGAGGATGTGATGTGCCTTTTGTTTCCCTTCAGGCATTTCGGTTGGATTCCAAGTGCAGAGCTGACAAACAACATTCCCAGTTCTAATTCGAGGATCCCAAGGCTTTTTTCGGCTGCTGGCTGGAGTCACCAGGCTGATTTTCTATCCACCACTGCACCCTCTTGCCTCCTTTATCAATCCCACATATTTAAATCCAACAATTTGAAGTGCAGCCTTACAGCTGTGTTTTTATTTTGTTTGTTTTATTCGGTTGTTGCCTAACACAAAACACTCTGACATTTTTCAGTCACATCCCACTAAGATAAACAACGAACATATGTCATGAATTCCTGCAGAAATGATTCCCAAGTGGGGCAGCAGCAAGGTTTGAAGCAGGAGTACGAGAGGCTCTCCCAAATTGTTTGCTGAATGTTTGAAATGAGCTTGTCCCGTGGTTATCCATAAGGAATCGAGGGCAGGTGGGAGGAAACCTCTCTGACTGTCTCATCCCTGCAGAACTTGACATGTTTTTCCTCCTCCCATCCATAATCCTGCCTAACTGGATGGAAAACCTCCATGGCACTGGGCAGCTGCCTGAGAACTGATGGTTTAATCACACGGAAAAACATGGGATCTATATCCAAGGATCTACCCATGTGCATCCACATGTACTTACAGCTGGATGAATCTAAAAACAGGGAAAAGGGAGGGGGGAAAAAAAAGGGGAAGAAGCAGGAAAAAGAAGGAAACCCAAGAAAGACCTCATCACTTGTGGGAGGATTTGGATGAATTTGATAAGGGTGAAAAAGAGGGCAAAAAGTGGGAAAAAAAGGAAACGCCGGTGAGACTACCCCTCTTGGGAAGCCCAAGTGAAATCCCTGCAGCAGCTGGGACACAGTGAATGCTGCCTGGCTCAGCCAACCCTTGCATTTATCCATTGAAACCAATTAAGACACTTCCCCAAATCCTGCTGGAATTAGTGGGATCAGATATGACTCCAACATCTCCATACATCACGGCCAATAAAGCCCTCACGAAAACATTTAACCCCAGCCTCATTCACAGCTTTTCCCCTAAAGAATTCCTCTCTGGAGCTCTGGGCTTGTCTTTGGGCTGGTGCAGCCACGCTGTGACAGCCGAGAGGGTTCCAGTGAGTGCCCAGAGAGGGCACAGTGAGGACAATCACAACTGCCACCACCAGAGCAGCAGCTCCAGGTTTGGCTGTTCACAGAATCCCAGGATAGTTGGAAGGGACCTCTGGAGATCATCCAGTCCAAGGCAGGGTCACCCCTTGGAGCAGGTGACACAGGAACACGTCCTTGTGGGCTTGGGATGTCTCAGGGAAGCTCCACACTTTTCCCGGGAAGCTGTTCCATGGCTCTGCCACCCTCATGGAAAGAAGTTCTTCCTCATGTTGAGATGGAACTTCTTGTGCTGTAGTTTATGGCCATTGCCCCTTGTCCTGGAGCCTGGCGCCATCCTCTGACACCCCTTGGAGATACTGGTATGGGTTATGAGATCCCCTCAGCCCTGCCATGACCCACCCAGCCAGAAAAGCAAGCCTATTCATCTGCAGGAGAAGGATCCCTGTGGTCGCTGGGGCAGGACCTGAGCGGGGGCTCAGGTGGGGAAGGTGGATCTGATCCAGCTCTGCACCAGTTCCTCCACTTGAGCAACCAGACGGGCCTGAAGCACGTGCTGAGCCTGCAGAACCTCCCTGGCTGAGGGTTTTTTCATCAAAATCAAAGCTCAGCTGCAAATCCTCCAGCAGGGAGACAATGGAGCCTCTCATGCTGCGGGAAGGGAGCAGCAGCTTCCAGAGGAGTCCAGCATTTTCAGCGCTCGGTGCAGCTCAGCTGCACTCACAGCTCAGCCGCAGCCGCATTCCTGCCCCTCTGGAACATCTGTTCTCCTCTCATTAGTGCTGGCCCTGTTTTGTAACACAAGGAACTCTGTGAGATTCCTGAAGCTCAGTGTTTGACCCCGGGCGTTCTGAAAAGCCCCGGGTCTCAGGAGTGGAATTCAGACGGAATCACCAGTCACTTCCAATAATGTCGCTCGCTGCTCAAAGCGCAGCTGGAAAAGGAGCTGAGCTCTGGTCAAGTTTGAGCACAGCCCCTGGCAGCTCAGAATCCACCCAAAAGTGCAGTCAGGGCAAGTGTCTGAGAGCGCCACCGACGTGACAATGACCAGAGAATTCCTTCTCATTCTCAGCAACCCAAATCTCCCGGTGGCCACTCCACAGCCTCACCCCAGTCAGGGAAGCACAAACACCCCCAGAGCAGCTCCAGGGATGGACCAGATCAGCAGCACCTCATCACAGCTTTGTAAACGTCCGAATAATGAGGAGAGTTCCTTCTGGAACAATCCAGATCCCAACTGGAAGGGCTGCTGAAGAAGCCAGGGGGCAAAGGGAAGTTGTGGATGGGTCAGGACACACCAACCATTATTCCACTGTGACCCCTGTGAGATGGGACAATTCCTCACCTTGGACACCACACAACTGGGCTCCTGCCTCTGCCAGATATTCCTACTTAACATCCAACTGGGACAGCAACAGAGCAGAGCTCGGTGAGGAATTCTGGGCTCCAGCAGCTAGAGAATCATGGAATCATAAACTGGTTTGGTTGGAAGGGACCTTAAAGCTGATCCCATCCTACCCCCTGCCATGGGCAGGGACAGCTTCCACTAGCCCAGGTTACTCCAAGCTCCGTCCAGCCTGGCCTTGGACACTTCCAGGAACAGCCACAGTTTCTCTGGGCAACCTGTGCCAGGGCTGGAACTGACACCTAAACACCACTCTGGGTTTTTAGGGACAAGAGCTTAAACAAACCCCTGCTATCATAAGCCTGGGAATAACACAGAGATAGGGATATGTAAATAAGATGCAGCCTTAATTTTACCACAGTAATAACAAATACTGACAGCAACATCCCAGGAAAGCGATGAGTTTATCCCCAAAGATTAAAACATCACATTATGCCCGATTTCTCCCATTTAGGGGGAAATCACAGAGAAATTCTGGGGAAAATCAGTGAGAACGAGCACTTTGTGGTGAGCCTTTCCTTCTGGGAGCGCCTCCCGTGCTCCAGGATCCAGGAAATGTCCAGTATTTACTGCGTGCTCATCACTATGGTTTCAGAGCACAATAAGGCTCTATGGCCCTGCATCCATCTGTGTTTCTGGGAATGCCGGGGCTTTGGGAATTGCATGGGGCCGACACAAAGGCACCCATTGTTCTGGAGGCAGAGGGACGAACCTGCCCTTTCCACAGGAGAGGAAGCCAGCAGGAAAAGTTGCTATTGTGAGCTGGATGTTAAAAAAAAACACGGAAGAAAAGTCCTATTGCATCGTCAGTGCTGCTGGGTCGGGAAAGGGGGATGGCTGGGACAGGGCACCTGTGGGACTGGGGGCTGTCCAGGGGGAGCCAGGCACTCCCAGTCAGGCTGGCATCAGCTACCTGCTACACCATGCCCAAAACATCCAAAATCCTCCTAAACCCACCCTGAAAGCCAGGCTGGCATCAGCTACCTGCTAAACCATCCAGAAACCATCCTAAACCCACCCTGAAAGCCAGGCTGGCATCAGCTACCTGCTAAACCATCCAGAAACCATCCTAAACCCACCCTGAAAGCCAGGCTGGCATCAGCTACCTGCTAAATCATCCAGAAAACATCAAAAATCTACCCTAAACCCATCCTAAAACCATCTTAAAATCACCCTAAAACCACTCTAAAAGCCAGACTCTGGTATGAGCTACCTGCTAAACCGTCCAGAAACTATCCGAAACCACCCCTAAAACCACTGTAAGACCATTCTAAACCCACCCTAAACCCACACTAAAACCATCTTAAAACCACACTGAAATCACTCTAAAACCACCGAACAAATCCTAAGAGGGTGAAACTGGACCCACGTAGCTGGAGCATCACTTCCAAAGCTCCAGGTAGGAGCAGGGATGGCGAAGAGCTTTAAACCCCCCAGAATTTCATTTTCATTTCAACCCAAAGCCGTTTGCAGCGCCAGAGTTCTCCTCCAGGACTTTCCTCGGCAGGAAGAACTGCCAAAGTAGTAGGAACCAAGTTGTTGTCAGCTTAAGGCCAGCCATCTGCTCAGCCTCTTCCCAGCTGCCATGCTCCCAATCAAAGCCTGGGGAACAATCCCTGATGTTTCTCACCAAGCTCAATATGCAAAAATCTAGCAAGAAAAAAAACAAAAACCAAACAACAAACCAACAACGCCAAACCCAAAATGCTAAAAAACCCAGAAACCCGGAAAGCAGCCCGGCAGGGATCTAACTGGGAACAGAGATGAAAGTAAGAGAAAAAGAAACTATTTTATTTGTTTAAAACAATGTTTTTTAAAGAGTCCTATTGACATCTGCTTTGTAAATACTCTGTCATTATTTATAACCTCCAGAGCATGGAATTGTCTCTGGAGTTACAACCATGCTACTCCCAGATTTTGGCTTTGTTAGCAAAGAGCCAGCAGCATTTTTACTGGCACTCTGGGAATAGAGATCTAACATTTCATACCCAGTTTATTTAAAAGCGGACTAATTTAACATCCTTGATGGTTCCTTTTAGCACAACTGTTGCTAATTAGCAGCTCCAGAATGGTTTGTTCATCTGGGAGCCGCGGCGGTTCCACGGCAGCATAAATACACCAGGGCAAAAGGGAAGGAGGGGGAAAGGAGAAAACAGGGCAGAGGCATTGCAGAGGGGCAGGTTTTAGGGAATTAAAGGAAATGAAGTGACAGGTGGAGATGGGAACACTGAGGAGAAAAGAGGCAGGAAAAATAGAGTGGAAAAGGGTAATCCTGGGCCTTGAGAAGCTGGAAAAACTGGTGGCAGGTTTTAAAGCTGTGCAAAAGTTGGGTTTGGTGGCATGGACTGGAAAGTGGCTACAAGATGATGATCCCAGGACTGGGACAGGCACCACCCCCCAGAGATCCCCCAGGATGCGCCAGGGCTGGGGGGATGCAGGGACAAGGAGAGGGACCTCGGCCAGGACATGACCTCAGCTGCTTTCACTGGCCCCAGGGCACTGTGGGTGCAGGGCCACAACCCAAAATTAAGCAAAGCCAACCATAAAACACGTCAGGGGTCAGATGGCTGAAACCAGAGTCCTCCAAGGAGGAGCCCCTGAAATTCCAGAGTGGTGTTTGGGAGTGACAGGATCCAGCTGATGGCTTTGCACACAATTTTCCTTGCATTTTTTAACAAAGAGGCACCAAAGCAGCTTTGCTGCTCCCGTGGCCCATCCCTGTGGCTCCGTGCTCTGGGCACAGCCAGGGCCATCACCCACCCCTGGCTGCATGGAACCAGCTCTGCCCTGTCCCAAATCCGCCTCTTTCACAGCAAAAGGCTTGAAAGCAAATCCTCCAAGAAGAAAAAGCCTTTGGGAAAGGAACCGTGTTCTCCCTGATGTTTATAAATCATCAAAGCCAGCCTGTTGTTGGTACCAGGATGAGCAGGACTGGAAGAGCCGGGAAGGGTCGGAGCTGCCTCCCTCCAACCCCAGCCTCCACACTCGGATCACTTTGGTCTTTCCCTGCATGTGTAAAAGCACTTGAAAGTTCATAAAATTAATTCCAGACAAATATTAGCGAGGCCTCAAGTGGAAAGCACATCTCCTTCCTTCTGGGAATTTATAGTTCAGCCACTTTTATCTTCGGGAGGCTCTTTGGAGATCAAAGATTTGATCAACTTTCCCTTCGTGAAAATCACGAAGAAAACGGTGTTACCAGGACCATGACATGATTTTATTTATTAGTTTAATGATTCATTGCCCTGCTCTGACAGCAAGATTCCTTCACGCAGGTCTAAAACAAATAGCCCGAGTTCCCCAAGGCCGTGGCTCTGTTTGTTTCTCGATTTTATGGTTGTTACAAGGTCAAGCCCTGCCCTAACAGCTCCCACTTGTTAAATGCAGCTCTCAAACCACCATGGCCAAACACGGGGCAATCACTTGCCAAAGCCAGAGGGACACAACCTGTCACTCTGGCAGTCTTCCCCACCTCCATCACCTATGGGGTCCAAATCCCTGATTTTCAAAAAGACACAGGTAAGAGTCACAGGATCAGTGAGGTTTGAAAAGGCCTTCGAGACCATCGAGTCCAACTTGTGACCGATGCCAGCCCAGAGCACTGGGTGCCACATCCAGGTGTTCCTTGGACACCTCCAGGGATGGGGACTCCAAATGTCCCTGGGCAGCCCCTTCCAGTGCCTGACCACCCTTTCCAGGAAGAAATTCCTCCTGATGTCCAACCTGATCCCATCCCCTGGCAAAGCTGGAGGCCGTTCCCTCTCCTCCTGTCCCTGTTCCCTGCGAGCAGAGCCCGACCCCCCCGGCTGCCCCCTCCTGTCAGGGACTTGTGCAGAGCCACAGGGTCCCCCTGAGCCTCCTTTTCTCCAGACTCCCTCAGCCGCTCCTGCTGCTCCAGACCCTTCCCCAGCTCCGTTCCCTTCCTGGGACTGGATAAGTGGTGGAAGTGCTCTGCACTTCTGGAGTGGCTCAACTCTGAGCATCCAGGGAACATCAAGGAAATCCAGGAAAGGACTCCCAGTCATGAAAGGAAACACTGGGTGCAAGGGTGATGGGCAAAACCCGCGTTAGACACCAACCTTCAGCCTCTCTTTCTCTGCTCAGCAGCTCTCTGCACATCTGGCAAGGCAGAGGCAGCCTGAGGGATGAAGTTAATCCCTCCCAACATCTGCCGGCAGCGCTCCATCGACACCACTCGCCTCCAGTGGGAACTTGCTACTACACAAGCAACTGGTGAAGACACTGGGATAGATTTCAAGGAGACTGGGAAAAGGACTGGGATGCTGCCTGAGCCATCTGAGCACCAGAGTGACACCAGCTCCAAAACTGATGGCCCACACTGGGCTGGAATCACTCAGGGAGTCTGCACCAAATGCATCAGACTTGTCAGCATTCCAGGGAAGAGGAATCCAGGGAGTTTCATCAAGCTCTTTCTTGGAGCAGAGCCACAGGGAAATGCTTCTCCACTGTGAAACTGTGAAGGTTTCAGGGGATATGGGAAACTCACGGAGCTGGGCTGGAAAGCTAAGCATGATAACGGAGTCAGCATTCGGGCTCAGCCGCACACAGATCACGACTCCATCAGTTCTGTGCTGCTTTCCCTGGCATCCAGTCCTTTCTCCTCTCCTATTAAAGGGGATCTGCGCTTTCCTGCAGTAGGGAAGCATGGGAGCTCTTCCAGGAGTTCACGCTCCTGTCTTTGCATCATGACAATCATGGAAAGCCAGGACCGGAAATCGAATTCCTCACAAAGAAATCAGGAACATTTCTGCTCTTTTAATCCAAGCTTTGTACAACTTTGCCTGCCCTTCACATGGGCTTTGACCCCACCTGAGACTCCACAGCAACAAAAAACCTCCTAAGAGCAGTCACCAGTTTGGGATGCAGATGTTCCCAGCTGTTTTTTGGACTGTGAAAAGCTCCTTGATGATTTTAAGCAAAGCCGGGTGTGCAGGACAACAAATAAAGGAAAACAAGTACAAATTAAAGCCTTAAACAATCGCAGTTCGAGGAGTCGAGGATGGAATTCCTAAACAGCATTAATTCACACAAGACCTACAGTTGTAAAAATCAGAACTCCTGGAATTCCTCATCTGGTAGGGATCCAAAATCAAGGAGAAGCTGAGCAGGACTCACCGTCGGGCCCTTCACTGCCTTTACTCCTTTTATTCCGACGGACACGCCTCCCTTCTTCTCCAACGTGCAGCTTCTCCTCGGGGTGAAAGAAGTTCAGCAAGGCCAGCTGCGAGAAAAGGGACAAGTTTAAGCACCTTTGCAAGGCTGGTTTAGGCAGGCTGAGAGATTGGAGCCTGAATGCCAAATCCTTCCCGTCAGGGACAGAGCAGGAGATGCGAGATGGCTGCTCACAGACCTCAGCTCATCCCAAGGAGATGTGTCCCCTTGGAAGCAGTCTAAGACTTGGGAAAACTCCTCCTGAGGGGTTTCAGCACAGAGAATCCCTGCCCCAGGAATGGGGGACTGCAGGCCAGGGCTGCAGGGAGATCTATGGCTGGAAATAATCAAACACCTCAAAGACCAACGTGATTCCTAATTTTTGTCTGCAAAACTTGCTCAATCCTGGAGCTCTTTCTCCAGCATTACTCACTGCCAGTAAGTTTTTCCTCTCTCAAGCTCTCCTCTGCAAGCCTCATTAGCTACTGAGATTCAAAGGTCTTCAGGGACCTTTAAATCCAACCCAATATGCCACATAAATTAACACTTTAAACCTACAGCACCATTTGGAACACGAGCTTTGCCAAGAGGCAAAAATTTTATGTTGCGACCTCTTATTCAGGAAAAAATTGCTGCTGCCTTAAAAACTCTTTAACAGATCAACATCCCGACCCAGAAATTGGAATTTGGGGTTAGAAACCAGAATCCCAGCTCATCACCAGTGGCGTTTTCCTGCTATTTCCACTTCATAAAAGAGGGAATTTCAAGATCAGTTAGGGACCAAACACCTTCTGTGCGTTACTGCATCCAGCAGCCAGGGCTGCTCCGACCCGGATGGCGCTGTCTTGCTGAAGAAACCCGACCGTGGTTACTTAGGCTGTAAATACACAGCAAAACCAAACACAGCCCAAGACAAGATCCAGGAGGCTTCAAAAGGCAGCCGCAAAGGTTATCGAGCTCATCATTGTTCCGAGAACAAAACCTGGGGCATCAAAAGCATCTCTGAAAGAGCAGAGAAGAACAAACACCTCCCTTGAATTGCCGGGCTCGTTAAGCTCCAGCCCATAAAAGTCCCTATCAAGAGCAATAATCGCTAAAGGCCCTTGGCTTTTCACAAGCCCCAGGGATCTCACCTCCCCTCTCCCAGCGCATTCCCAAGGTATTTCCCAGGCACAGCTCCCTTCCCAGCCTCAGCATCCCATTCAGATTTTACATCTGCATTTTGCTTTATTCCAACAAGCTCCAGCGCAGTCTCACAAACGGAAATGTTTGGAAACCCTTCGGTTTCCGAAAAAGAACCTCCCAAAGCGTTTCTCAGATTCCCAAACTGTTGCTATTTCCTTCTGTCCCTGTGCAGGTGGGTCTGCAAAATTCCTGCGTGTTTGCCATTGCAATGATGCTGCGGCTGAAAGGACCCCGAAACGCCGTGGGATGACCTGGGATCAACTTCCCAAAGTCTCCCCACCGGGCTTTGAAACATCCTTAAAAAGAAACGATGAGTAACACTTATCTGCCTGAGGGAGCCCAGTTACAGGGTTGGATGGAGAGCTGAAGGCTCTTGTTTACAACAAGGAGTAAAGGGTGAGAACAGGGGGCACAGCTCCCTGTGCCCACATCCCCGAAGCTCCCACATCCCACTGCATTGCCCCAGGTGTGCAGCACTGGAGCAGGATGCTCCTGCAGGCACCACCAGCACCTTCCCTGACACACCAGAGCAGAGCAAGGGATGAGAACTAGTGAATTTCTCTTTAAACCCCTTATTTAACTCACAGTGAAACACTGCAGCACTAATTGAAGGAACAAATTGCATTATAATTCAGGTAAAAATGTCAATGAAATCCTCAGCGTGGCTTTGGAATGTTGTTATTGCCTGGATCATTATTGGAATTTTACAGAACAGGGTGAAATAGCAGCTGTTCCTCCAGGCTGAACAACCCCAACTTTGCTGCTCTGCTCCAGGTTTTAATCTGATGTCACTCGTCACTGACCACTCGGAAAAACACTAAATTTTGGCTAAAAGTAATCTGTCCATAAACTTTGTGTTTCTAGTCAGAAAGAGAAATGACAGTGAGGGTGAGTGATTAAAACACACCTTTTACTTAGGAAATAACCCATAAAAGCAGCTCGTGACACTAATTGTGACCACAGGAGCTGCTGCTTTGGGACAACTCCCATGAAACCGTGTTTTCCAGGAGCAGTGACACACCAGCACTCCACACTCAACCTGGGAATGGGCACCCCTGGTGTGAGCAGAGAGAGGGGCCTATCCCTAGGGAATACCTTCCACAGTGCTTTGAATTATGCAAATAATGGCACTGACCCTCCAGTGACTGGCACGGAGGGGTCAGGGGTCCGGCTCGGGATGGAGGGAATGCTCAGATCCCTGGGAAGGTCAGGGGCAGGGAAAAGGTGACCAAGCCTCTTGCAGCCATCCAAGCTCCCAAAGGCCAAGTCCCTCTGTGGGACTCAAGGGCTCCGTTGTTCCAGGGCTGCAGCTGCCCGAGGTTGGGGAACACTCGGCCATGAAGGGCCCGTCTGTCTCCAGCTGGGAATTGTGGCCGGCACCACTCGGATGCTTTTTCCATTCACCACCCCCGAGATATCAGTAATATACTGGGAAGAAATTCCTCCCTGTGAGGCCCTGGCACAGGCTGCCCAGAGAAGCTGTGGCTGCCCCTGGATCCCTGGAAGTCAAGGCCAGGTTGGACAGGGCTTGGAGCACCCTGGGATAATGGAAGGTGTCCCTGCCCATGGCAGGAGGTGGGATGGGATGAGCTTTACAGTCCCTTCCCACCCAAACCTCTGCATCACCTCTGGGCTCATGGGGCACCCTGGCTGTGGCACCTTCTGAGGAATTCTAAAAGGAATTCTCACCTAGTCCATGATTTCACTGAAACTCCTCATCCTCAAAGTCACAGAGGACTGATTCTCTCAGCCTCTGCACTTGTAGAGCCAGAGAATGTTTGAGGAGTCCAGCGCACAGAGCTTTTTATTTTTTGGAGCAGTACTTTCCCTGCACAGTCTGAACAATCCCCATTTCCCTCCTCCTCCAACCTAAAGCCCTCAAATCACCTTTAATTTTAGAAACACCGTGGGTTTAATCAAGAGAATCACTATAGGATGCAAAAAGGTCAAAAAAGCCAACACAGGAAAAATCCCAGGGGAAGCTGTTCCTCAAAATAACCTGGGAAACAATAGCACAGGCACTGCTCGCCGGAGGGAATCGGATCTGCCTTGGTTTCTCTGGGCAAAATAAAGCAAAACAAAGGCACATGGAGCCGGTTGTCCCTGCAGAACCTGCCTGGGAACATTGGACAAAGCTGCTGGGGGGATGGATGTCAAGATGGCACAGTGGGAACTTGCAAGATAACGGGGCCTGCGGTCACTCAAACTCATTTGCAGGACGGACATTCCACACTCCACGCCAGTAAGGATAAAGAAAGGCATTATCATTTTTCATAAAATAAAATATTTTGTTCTGTCCTTCCAGGCCCTTGTCAAAAGTCTCTTGAGGAGCCACTGGACACCAAGGGAATGTATTTCCAGTGTTCAAACAGCTTCAAAGGAAGAAAAGTGGAAAAATATAACGCAACCCATGCAGTTATGCACAAAAGGTGGATTTTTCCTTAGGCTAAGTTGGTAGGAAGAACGAGTGTCTTCTTCCTGCAGAAGGGAAAAGCACCCAAACCTTCAGGCTTACAAGGCCTTTTGGGTGGAAAGTGAAAAAAAAAAAACCCAAAGATTTTCTGCCTCCAACAGCTCCCAATTCCTCCCGACAAAGCAAGTCCAGCCAAAGATCTCATCCAGAAACCCACAGCTCAATGTCTTAAAGCACCTGAGGAAAAAAAGCATGAACTCACCCACTTGCACGAGTGTTTAACAGGATTGTTAAAGTCAAATTCCCTCTTCCTTTGCAGTTTGGGAGATCATCAGTGTGAGGAGCCTAAGAACCAGCCCAGACCCTGCTGCAGCAGGCTCTGCAAGCAATATTGTTGTTTTTCTGGTGCTCTCAAGTTCAGCCTGTGGTTCAGAGGAGCAGCTACTTGAATATCAGCCCCATTGTCCTCCAGAACTTCGCCTCCGGTCACACGTGGTGCAAAAAGAAATTATCAAGTAGATAATTTATATTCCACCAGCCCAGAAAGAAGCTCAGGGAGTAGCTTTGCTTTATTGAAAGGAAACCTCATTCAACATATTTTAAGAATTGTTTTTGTCATCGTTTCTTGCTCCTCATAAAAATGCAAGGAGAAAACGAGGGAACAATTCCCACTTCAACATGACAGAACTTTGACACCGTGTCTTGTCTGCAGGAGAAGCCACAGCCCTGCCCGCAAAACTCACGGAATGTGATCAATACCATGACGGGGAGGACCAGAGATGGAGAGAGCAGAGATGGGATAACCTGCACCACCCCCTTCCTCCCCAAACCAGGTACTCCCAGCTGGCTGTGGGAATCCTTTCCAGGGCTCTGGAGCAGCTTCCTCACCATAACAAACCCCTCCCATCAGCTTTTTCTGTGTGAAGCTCCAGTTTGCTCCTCACCTTCAAGATGCCCAGAACTCCTCTGGTCTCTGTTGCTTCACCCCTCTCATCCTTCCCTCCCAATGCCAGCCACATTCCCGCTTTTTCCAGCTGTTCATCCTGAAGCCCAAGATCCCAGAGGCACAATCCTTCACCCTGGAGCTGATATGAAATCCCAACTCCACCTCATTCCAATCTGCACTCAAGGATCCTCACCAAGATTTTCAGACCCAACAGGGAACTTCAAAAGCATTTTGAACCCAAAGCTGTTCTATAATCCAGAAACACCAGCAATACTAAGGAGCTTATCCAGGTAGGAAGTTCGGCTGGGAGGAGCGATTGAGCTCTGGCCCAGGCAGGAGCTGTAACAGCAGAGCCACCTCCCTCCCAGCACTCATGAGGAGCTTCACAAAAATGTCAGCCAAGGAGTCGAGGGAGTATTTGACCACTAGAAAACAGAAATGACCTTGGGCTTGGAAACGGACCATGGAATGCCATGCACTGGGGGCACAGCACCTGCCAGCAGGCAGGAACTCCCATCTCAGCACATCTACACCCTGAACATGCCACCAGCGCTTTTGGGAACAGGATTTGAGATGCTGCCAATCTGCTGAGCATCCCTGTCCCTGGGTCTAAAGCCTCTCCCAAGGACTGTGCAATCCCAGTTTGGAGAAGGCCAGGGAATGACACTCTGGGTCTTCCAAGCACTGCAGTAACAACCACTGGAGACCAGTGAAAGAGGAGGGAGCAGGTTTTCCCAAGATTTTATTGGTATTTCACCTTCATTACCCCGGAAAGCCACTGTGCTTTGCAGCACAGAACCCTAAATCCAAATGCCAGTTCCCAGTCCAAGCCAAAGTGATGGACACAGGGAATTAATTGCCATCAGAACAATTAACACACCTTATAAACTTCCCTTCAGAACTAAACCCTTCCCAAAACCTTTCCTCTCCCTTCCTCCCTTCCATGTGGAACAGAGCTTTAAGCAGACCTGTGACAGCGGTGATCACATCCTGCAACTCCAAGTCTGAACAGGAATTTCCTCCTTTCCTCTAATCCAAACCTTCCCCAGCTCAAACTCAGCTTAGTTCGATAAGCAACATCCCAAATATTTACATTTCCACCGCTGACCCAGCTGAACACACCACTTGATTTTTACGTTGAATCAGCTCAGGGAACCTGGAGCAAATGCAGGTAAACCTGGCAGGTAAGGACACGGCAGAGGCAGCAGGCAGGTGGATTTGCTCCTCATGGGAGGAGTGAAGTGTAACTTTGGAAAAAGAAGGTGCCAGCATCCCTTCAGCACAGGGAGAATAACCTAGGGAACCCTGAGAAACACTTCTGTCCTAAACCTCCACAGAAAATTGGTTTCGGAACAAAATGGAACCAGGTCCACAGTCCGAATCCCTGGATTCCACAACCCCACAACTTTCCCTGACTGTAGGAGCACCTCAGTCACTAAATTTTACCCCAAACCAGCACCACCTCAAGCCTGGAAGACCACAATTTGTTTAATGAGGCTGTTTGTCCATGCACTTACCTAAGACACCTTTCCCTGGAGCTGCCTTGGGCTGGAGGGGAGCTGGTGGCTCCCACAAAGGCTTTGATGGGGGGACAACGCCACGGAGGTGGACACGGCTCCACCCGAGCGACGGCTGAGGCTTCCCACTCCTTACACCTGCTGGCACTGAAGGGAAAGCTCAAACACAACCCAGATGTGAGGAGAGCAAGGTCAAAGCTGAGTTTAACACTGCACATGAAGACACCTGCAGTGAATTTTTTACTGGTAGCAGGAGCAAGAGATTCCTGCTGCAGGCTCCGGGTCCGGCTCAGCAGAGCCGCAGGAAGTTCCTAGCTGGGAACAGGCTGGTTAATGCTCAGAAGGATCAATGTCAGCAAGGTAAGGAACTTAAATCAGTTCCTTTTGCCTCCCAAGGAAATCAAATTTAGCTGTGAAGCAGCGCCAGGCAGGGATCTGCTGTCTATTAGTGGGAATTCTCAGTTTTTCACATTTTAATTAGCTTTTGTAGCCCTTTTCAGGCCCATTTTCAGCCAGCTGGGCTACACCCCCCTCCAGATGGGGATCATGGGTTCTTCTCCTGCATTCCAACAGCAATTTGTTCCTTATTTGAGCAGTTATAGTCCCCAAATATTCATGCATTTTATAAAACACAGCACATGCTTGATTTGGGGGAACCCAACCCTCAGCGATTCCGTATCAGCCATAGTTCCTCCTCCTTTCTCTTTCTCCAGCTGCACCTTTGCTCTTGCTCCTCATGACCTGGAGCTTCGCCAGCATGTCCAGGACAACATGAAGTCAACAGCACAATCCTCCTTAAAGCCAGAATCCTCCTTAAAAATATTCCCCAAAGCAGGAGCTGCTCCAGCAAAGAGCTTCAGGGCTCTGCTGCTTCCCATGGAGCACCTCCAATCCCTGCAAGATGAAGAAGTGGGCTCTCTCCAGCCTGAAACCACCCTTGGGGTTCCTCCTTAGGAGAAAAACTCCTTTTGCCAGGTTTGAAAACAGTTTTAGGAATACCTGGAAGGCCCTGTTAGCCATGGCAGGAACAATGACCTCAACTGCTTCCACAACCAACATAACACGGCCTATAACAGGCACAGGGACCATTCCCAGAGGATGCTTTGGAGCATCTCTACTGAAAGTGCTTCTCTTCCACCCAGCTCCTTCAATTCCCACCAATTCCAATCATTTCTCATGAGACAGGAGCACTGAAATCCCAACATCTGGGAAGAGCAGCTGATTCAATGAACAGTCCCCTTTTTGAACCCATCTCCAAAGCAGACAAACACTCCAGGTGACCAAGCCACCTCTTCCTGCAGGAGGTGACCAACCAGATCCTGCTCTGGAGCCTTCAATTGCGAATGTGGCTTCAGGACCCAAATTTATGGCATTTTTCAGTTCTCTGGTATTTTTCCTTTTATCTCCATTCTACATAACCCCATTGCCTGTGGTGGGGCCAGCTGCAGCAAAGAATTGTTTGGATTCACTCATGGAGATGGATCCATATGGGAGAAAGTTACAGGAGAACATCTGCCAGACATGGGAACTGCTGAACTTCATTCTGCCCTTGCTCTCAGACAGCCCCTCCTATCTTTTTGGGGGGGAAATCTTCAAAAATCTTCATAATTTTTAAATCTTTTTGCTGTTCAGATAATTGAGCTGTTTAGGGAGGTGTCCAAGGCCAGGTTGGATGGGGCTTGGAGCATCCTGGTCTAGTGGAAGGTGTCCCTGCCCATGGAAAAGGGGTGGAATGAGATGAACTTTGAGGTCCCTTCCAGGCCAAACCACCCTGGGATTCCATAATTCTATGATAAAGTTTTAAAAACATTTTTCCTTGCTCCATAACAAACCCAAGACTTCCTGTCCAAGTGCATTTTTTCCCCTTTTCAGGACAAGGGCTTTAAAATCCTCTTTTCTCAGTCTGGATGTTAAATTTGGCCTTCAGCGGGGATTAATTTTTATGACGTTTTATTGGAAGAAGAAAAACGGAAGGGAAGGAAACAGGAGGAGGGAATCAAGTAGTCCAAATCGAATAGAATTAAAATGAAAACAAGTCTGCTGCAAATGTAACACCCATTAAATAATGCATCCATGAAATAATGTGGATAAACAGTCCGCTGCGGCAACTGGGAAATAGTCCAGTTATTACGCAGCCATCCACTTCGAGGGTGAAGGTCTTAATGGCGATTCCCACACCTGCAGGGATGCATGGAATTGTGGTGGGAGAGAGCGACTGCCTGGTTAATTCTATACAATAATCTGCTCAAATAAATTATGCTCTGTTGCCTAATTAATCAGATCCCCTGCAATTAACGTCAAGGAGCCAATGACCTCATGCAGACAGGATTAAGAGCTCTGCAAGGCTCCGTTCCGGGCACAGCCACGGGAACAAGTCCCCGCAAGGCAGGGCTGGGTGCAGTGCCAGAGATGCTCCTTCATGCGGGAATCGCAGAACTCCGGATCCTACAGGGACTCCTCGGAAGCCAGCGACACACAGCATGGGAATGGGGGGAAGGGGGAATGTCCCCTCGAGCCCTGGATCCAGGGAGAACCAAGGCGCTTCTCAGCACGTGGCACTGGAGAAGCCGCCTCCAGATAAACATCCTGCTTCCCAAAAGCTGGATTATAGAAACATGGAATGGTTTGGGCTGGAAGGGACCTTCAGGACCATTTGACCCACCCCTCTGCCATGGGCTGGGACACCTTCCACCAGTCCAGGGTGTTCCAAGCCTCATCCAACCAGGCCTTGAATATTTCCAGTGCTGGGGTATCCACCTCCTCTCTAGGCACCCTGAGCCAGTGATGGTAAAAACCACTTTCACCGTAAAAAACCTCAAATTCTGCTGCTGTTTTGTCCCCTCCTGGCCTGGCTTCCCCTGCCTGTGAGAGCTCAGCAGCAGGAATTGTCTCCTCTGGAAGTGAGGACACCTGGAGCAGCACCCACAGCCGTGGCACTCACCAAAACCACCGGCACGAGGAGAAAACAACACCCCAGCACTTCTGGGACGGATCCTTCTGGAAGCAAACCTGTGGCAGCCTGACCCACCTGCCAGCTGTGCCATCTCCTCGCCCTTGGAATGTGCGCAGGGCTACGTGGGCAGCTGAGGGACTCAGAGGAGGCACATGGGATCCCTGATGGCCCCGTGGAGTGCTCGGAGTGGAGCCATGGGATCGACCGTGAGCAGCAGGCTGGCTCTGCCCCACCGCTCCCTGTGCACTGGAACAGCACCACCCTGACCTGTGAGGGATGAGCTGGATCACAAATGTCAGGATGTGCTGTAGAAACTCCAGGAAAGGCACTGGGAGGAGTTCAGGAATGTGAGCTTTCCACAAGCCGCTGTCGCACAGCCGGTCCCAGCACCGTGCACATCCCTGGCCGCCCCCAGGCCCAGCTTTGGGGCCACCAAACCCTGCTCCACTTGCTGCTGCAAGCACCAGACGGTTCCTAATCAGAACAACATTCCCCACTCCCTCTCCACATGGCAACAGCTCCGTTTTCCATCCCAACAACCCATCCCCAAGCCCCCACGGCCTGGCCAGTGAGCGCGAGCAGCTGGCACAGCACGAGCAAGTGATCTTGAAGCTGAGCACAGGAATTCCATTATCTTCCCAGCAAAGAAACCTCAACTATGGCATTCCTGGGTCTCTGGCTGCGGGTGGGAGCCACGGCAGCCCCTGAGCAGAGGCAGAGGTGTGAGTTTGTGCAAGCCAAGCCTTTCTGAGCCGGGCTTTGAAGTGCAGAGCCCGACGCACGTCTTCAAACAGCGCCCGAGGCTGCACAGCAGCATCGGCTCAGCAGCTCCCGCCATGCGCCGCAGCCCATCCAGATGTTTCCAGCCAGGCAGCCAGGCCAGCTGCTGCACAGCTGCCTCGTGTCGGCCTGGGACAGCTCTTGGGAGGGAGCAGCGCTGGGGAAGCGCTCGCTCAACATCCCCTATGACGTGTTCTGACTTTGCGAGGCTGAAAGCAAAAGGTTCTGTGCTGTTTGAGTTGTTTGTTGAGAGGAATTAAAGTAAGGAAAGTAGTAAAGGGTATACTGTTTTAGCTCCTGGATGCTGCTCATGCCTCTGAAGCAGCTGCTTCTCCATCACATGGACAAACTGAGGCACTGGGAGGTTAAAAAAGCCAGAAGGTTTAAAAAACTGGAAGGTTAAAAAAAAAAGGAGCCAGAAAAAATATTTCATGGACAGGTCCATACTCAGTGGCTAAAATGAGGCTCAACTGGCTTGGACTATTTGGAGCTGGCCAGCAGCTTTTGATCCTGGAAAAGAGACAATTGCAGCAGCAGAGGGCGGGGAATTCAAGACCATAGGATCCCAGACTGGTTTGGGTTGGACAGAGGCTTAAAGCTCATCGTGTTCTACCTCCTGCCATGGGGACACCAGACCAGGCTGCTCCAAGCCCTGTCCAACCTGGCCTTGGACACTTCCAGGGGTGGGGCAGCCACAGCTTCTCTGTGCCAGGGCCTCCCCACCCTCACAGCCAGAAGTCCTTCCCAGTATCCCACCTAACCCTGCCCTCTGCTCCAGTGGGAAGCCATTCCTTCTCCTGGGACTCCAGGCCCCTCTCAAAGTCCCTCTCCAGTGTCCCACAAAACGCCAACACACACCTTGGGGTGACACATGAGCTGGGGGGTCTCATCCAGGCACTCCACACACTCATCAGTAACAGGAAACACTGCTGTGGTGAAGGAAGATTAGGAAAACCACCCCCTCCTGCAGCCAGGGACTATTTTCCTACTTCTCTGTGTGAGACAAGCAGTGACATCGCTCGGGGCTCAGCTTAAGAAAAAAAAAAATACTGTTTACAGACAGAATTTTGCAACTTCTCCAAATGTCATCCTGGGTCATATTTTGCCCGTGATGGGGACACAAAACCTGAGGGAAACTCCAAAGGCTGCAGAGCCCCGGGGTGCTCCCCATGGCTCCTGCCTGGACACAGACATGGAGAAGCAGCACCACGTGCTGGAGAAGGACCCACAAAACCTTCTGAAGGTTTGAAACTGAAGAGGGATGGAAAATGTTTAACTTTTGCCAGGAAAAAGTATCAAATATATCCTCCTAGGATTTTTCAGACAGCTTGGTTTGGGTTTGTTTGTTGTATTATTTTGGGGGTTTTTTTCTAAAGCTGAAACTGGTTTCCTAAATCATCCTGGACAGACAAACAACCAGGGACACCACACAATTCAATACCCAAACAAAGATGAGTCCACTGGTCAGCTTTTGCTACAAATTGAGTGGAATAAACCCTTTATTTTTCAAGAATGACCAGCCATGCTGCCTGCAGAGCCCAGGAAGGTCGAGGCCAGGATCTGGCTAAAATTCCATTCCCTAGGAGCAACCACACCAGGAACCAGCTGGAACCACCACTGTGGGATTCCCCTGGGGTGATCAGGTCATGATATTTTATTCCCCTGACCCCTAGGATCAGCCAAGCTGGGAAAGGCTCCCACAAAACAGCTCCAAACGAGAGGGATATTTTATCATAACCTTAAATAAACAAAAGCAGAGGAGAGAGAGGAGATGCTGCCGGGAACTACAAAGGGGAACTGTAAACACAACAGCAGATAAAGCAGATGGATGTTTGAAACAACCATTTGCACAGGAGAAAATACATGGGATCCGTCCCCAAGCCCGCAGGGAATGAATTTACTGCAGCCAGAAACCACGTGCTGCAGTCAAATTTCCATTTATAACCATTACCTGCTAAGCCTGAAAAAGCCACAAATAAAATCCAGGGCAGCAGAAATTTGTAACGTTGCGAACAGGAAAAACCAAATGACTGAGGATCCCATGCGGAGGGAAGGATACTGGGAATGCTGCTGCAGGGAGCTTTGGGTGCCCTAGGGCAGAAATGCATCTGGTGGTTTTAATTCCCAGAGAGCTCGGACATCCAGCACCCAAAGGAGAGGGAAATGCCTGGTCTGGATCCCATCAGCCTCAGTTCTGACTCTCCTTTTGTTTCTCCCGCAGAGAAAACAATTTGATTTTTACGATTAGCCTGGAGAGGTGCAGGGTGGAGGTGGGAAGTGAGTGAGCAGAGCAGGAACCAGCCTCTGGTGAGAGATCTTCTGGAAGTAGCAAAGCACAGAAACTACCAATAAAACAGCCTTATAAAATGGATTATTTGGGAATGACACCACCTCTTAATGATGGTATTTTGGTAGCAGCTCCCACTTCCCCAGCAGCAACTTCACCTCCAGCTTGTGGCTGAATTTCTAAATTTAATTAATTAAACCATGGCCAGGGAGGCAGGAGGAGAATGTATTGCTTTGGCCCAGAGTCAAATAACAGATGCACACACTGGACTAATCGAGACACACTTGGCACTACTGGAATATGCCAGACTCCCAAAAAAGTCCATTCCCCACCTCTCCTTGCTCTGCCTACACATGGCAGCTCCTCACACCGGGCTGGATTAAAGGGGGAACATTTCACCAATGCTGGGAAGGGATCCTGAGGTACACGTGATCCTAGAGAAATTCAGGGAATAATTAATGAGCAGCCTCCCCTTGTTCCCAGATGCTCCCATATATCACCAGGCACGGACAGCACAAAGTCAGACAACTTTATGCACCAAGGTCACCTTTCAAAAGGAGAAGCCACCCAAGGCCTCTTTCAACTTTTGGAGTCGAAGAAAAAAAGAGAAAAGGAGGAAGAACATCTGAAAGGGATGAAACCCCAGAAGCACAAGTTGAAACCCCCAAAATTCACCTGACTGCTAAAAAACAGCTCCCGGTGGCCTGAGCGTGCAGAGGCCCCTGCACCTCCTGAACCTGCTTCCTTGTGGGACGCCAAAAGAACTGTCAGTTTTGCATTCCCAGCGGAGAGGAGGGATTTCTGAAGCAGCTGTCTGTGTGCAGACACGGCTCCAGCAGCAAGTCCCAACACCTTCCCCTCCGGCCCTGCTTTCTGGCCTCACCCACAGCCGTCAGGGGCTCTTTGTCAGGCCCCGAGTGTTGACAAACGCTGTTCTGCACAACTCCCCGCAACGGGAAGCAACAAAAGGCTGGGCTGTGTTCCTGTGGATTAGCTGCTCTCCTCCTTCTAGCCAGGAGCTGTGCCTGTTCCGTGTATTCATCAGGATAATTCCTTAGCCAGGCATTAGGCAGAAAACCCAGGGAAAGGCAGCAACAGCCACAACAAACAGCAGTTGCTCGTCACTACCCCGCACTCCAGGAGAGGCACGAGGAGACCAAAAGTGGTCTTCACTTCAAGCACAGCCTCAAGCTGTGCCAGAGGAGGTGCAGGTTGGACAGCAGGAGGAACTTCTGCATGGAAAGGGCGGTCAGGCATTGGCTGCCCAGGGAGGTGGGGGAGTCCCCATCCCTGGAGGTGTCCAAGGAAGGCCCAGACATGGCACTCAGAGCTCTGGGCTGGAGACAAGGTGGTCTCAGGTTGGACTGGATGATCTTGGAGGGCTTTTCAAACTTCACTGATTCCGTAAAGTGAAAAAGCAGCACTTACTGCAAGCAGAACACTCCAGGCAGGGAATGTGTGAGCAGGCAGCAGTGGAAGCTGCTCCTCCACCTTTTTCCTTGTTTAGCACCTCCAGCATCTCTCCTGAACCCTCAGCGCTGCTGCAGCTAAAGCTCCATCCACGTTCCAGCGTCTCCTGTTGACACCAATGCCAGCTCCTATCTTTTAACAGCAGTTATTCACTGACAAGCAGATTTTGAGACACTTCTCACATGGTACTGGAGCTTTTCCACCAACAGTCAGATCTTCCCACCACAACCAGACCAGGAAAATGAAAATGTACCGGCACAACCTGGGTCACAAAGTCTCAAAGCCCAGAGCACAAGATCGATGTCCCCAGACTGGTTTGGGTTGGGAGGGAAATTAAAGTTCATCCAGTCCCACCCCCTGCCATGGGCACGGACACCTTCCACTGTCCCAGGGTGCTCCCAGCCCTGTCCAACCTGGCCTTGGACACTTCCAGGGATGGGGCAGCCACAGCTTCTCTGGTTCTGTGTCCATGGAGATGCCCATGGCCATCGCACCTCCCCTGCAGAGGCAGCTCCCAGCTCATGGGCTAAGGATGGACGGTGCCCCTACCCCGAAAACCCAATATATACATACAATATATAAATATAAATGTAAATATAAACAGCAGCCTCTTTACCAACACTTCCCAAAAACTCATACAAAACCAGTATAAAACCAGCTCCCCACCAGAGCAAGGCTCCACTTTCCCATCAGCAACACACACAACCCCGCGACACAAACACAACCAGATCTGAGGCCATCACTCAAGCCTGGCTGATGAATAATGTTGGAAATAATCCCTTTAATAGCAGCTCTGCTCCCCGTTTCCCTCCTGTCCCTGCCCAGACACGCTCCCAGGCTGAACTGCTCCCCCAGGCTCTGATGTGGAGACACAGAATCCCACAATCACAGGATGGCTTGGGGTGAAAGGGACCCATTTGGGGTCACCTTTGTGACAGGACATGTCACCTGACCAGGGATAGCAAGCCAAAAATTCAGTTTCCATTGCCTGAGCCAAAAAAATCTCACTCCAACCCCTCCAAACTCTGACACATCGTTCCCAATGTGTCATTTACAAAGAAAAAGAGAAGCCAGAGGAACTGACAGTAAATACAGGGAGAATCTGTTCTTAAAAAACACTGCTAGAAAAAACAGATTTCAAATTCAAGTTCTGTGCCTTCAACGTGTAACAGCAGCTTATCATGTTACCAAAGCCCTCTAATTTGAAGTGAAAAAACCCCAAACCACACAATTATCAAACTGCAGGCATTAAATTCTGTGTCTTCCCTAATTTCATAACTTTCTTTTTGTTAATCACTGATTAACACTGCAGATCCCAGCAGAGGGCCCTACCTGGCCCTTGACACTACAAAGCAACCAAGAAGAGAGGAAAAAAAGCTTTATTCCTGCTTCAAAATCTCCAGTTTGGGCATGACAAATCCCTCCTAAACCAGCAAAGTGTGCTGTTGGCAGGTGCTGGCACAGCAAGATGCTCCCTCTTCCCAGTTTATCCCAAAGTCAAATAACTCGTGCTAAATTAATTGTTATTTTCTGTACAGCCAGTGCTCAGAACCTGCAGCACCCAGTGGGGGAAGGGCTGGATTTCTCCTGGCAAAACCATCCAAATAATCAAATAATTAATAAAAACAGACCTAAACAAGACACGAACCTCATGGATCCTTGAACTTTTAGAGGTTTCGTTGGGAAAGAGTGAGAAGCAACCAGTGGAGCAATAGGAGCTGGAGGTAAAAATAAAAATGTGTAAAAAGAGAGAATAAACCAATGTGAACACTCTGCTGCAGTGACAGGAATTAATTAATTAAAAATTTGAGTTTGTGCATGACCTGCCCGAGAAAATGTGATTTCTAGCACTCTTCCTCGAGATGTTGGTGCATGCCAGCTTTATTTCTTTTTGTTATTTCAAAAAAGTTGCTTTTCGTTCACTTCTCTCAGTTTTTCCATGTCCTCTACACAGGCAGGTCCTTGGTGGTGGTTTTCACCCTGATCCAGGAGGGATTTCAGAAGGAAATCCAGAAGGAAAAGCCACTTTAAGTTTATCAAACTGCCCAGGAGCTGGCAAAGACCTGAAGCTTTCAGTCTGTTCCATCACTACCCCAGTTTTCATCCTACAAACCTTTGGGACAGACCTTTTTTGACCTTTTTGAGCTTCAAAACCCAACCTGATGGGGAATACCCTCTACAGCAACATCTCACTGAGGAAATTTTGGACAAAACCCTTGGGATGCAGAGCATGAACCTGTGGATGACCCTCCAAACCCCAACTCCGCGCCTCAAAGACCCAGGGAGAGACACAGATGTGCTAAACTCTCACCATCTATTTTCTGACCAGAATCCCTGCTGGATCAGCTCCCAAGAACCCACAGGGCGTAAATCCCGGCAGCCCCGACCCCAGGGAACACGTGCTCCCCCCCACTAATGTCTCCAGCAGCTCAATCCCACCGCTCCAAGCCTTGGGCCCAGACGCTACAAATTAGTTCTGACTATACAAATCCCAGCCATAACACTAAACCTCAAACCCCAAACAATAGAAGGGAATCTAAACCTCACCCAGAGACCATTTGCTCACAATATAATTTCTTATAATGTTTGCTGCATAAATCAGAGCAGAAGTGGCCTGGGTTTGATGACTTCATTTGGGGGCGGACACGGTGATGCCCCTTTTAGTGCCATAAAAGACTTTCCCAGAGCCACCTCGCGTGCTCTGCAGCAGGAGGGGATGCGCTGCCACAGGAGGCCCTGGAAAATGCCTCCAGCCCCTCAGGAATGGCCGGGACACAACGCAATTCCCAACCCCTCCACCCACAGATCAGCCTCAGGTTGATTTTCCGAACTATCATAGACTAATCCCAGAATGGGTTGGGTTGGAAGGGACCCTAAAGCTCATCTCATTCCACTCCTTCCACACATTCCACTATCCCAGGTTGCTCCAAAACCTTGTCCAACCTTTCCTTGGACACTTCCAGGGAACAGTCCCATCAACCTGCCTCCATCCTAACCCCTCAGTGCCTCCAAAATAGTTGCCAGAGCATGGAAAAGTGGAACAGATGGACAGTGAAGCCACCATCCTGCCTGCACGTGCGCTGCCGGCAGCGGCTGATGTGGGATTTTGGGACACTTCTCCCACCCAAAACAGTTGAGTTTTCCTTCAGCAGCCTTGTCCAAGTGAAATCCTGGCTTTCCCCCGAGATGCTCCAGCAGTTTGGGATGCCTTTTTTTCATTAAATCCCTCCTTCTAAGCTGAGAGCTTTTCCTAAATTTAATTTGAGTGAATCACTTTCTTGCCAAAGGAAAAAAACAAATCAAAGGTTTATTCTGATGCTATTGAATTCAATGCCTGTAAATTTAATTTCTATCTGTACTTTTGTTTAAACATTTTATGGTGTTAATTACAACAAACCATGCAAATTAGGCTGCCAGTGGAATAAAAGGCCTGTTCTAACAGATAATAAATAGCTCTCAACCATAAGCTCATTAAGATGCTGTTCAAGTGCGTGCTCTGACTCCCAGGTTGAGATCAAAATCTGCATCCTAAAAACACGAGGATCTTTGGGGCAGCACAAGCTGCTGGCACGGAATGTTGCATTCTTTCCAAAGGAAGATACTGGAGCAAGAGGATGGTCTGAAATCCCAACCCTCAGCGTCTGGTTTGGGGCTTCAAGCAGAGCTACTTCAGACAGGTACCACAAATCCTACACGTTGTTGCTGCTTATCCAGGAGAATTTAAATGCCAAAATTGGTGCAAATAAATTGGTTTTTTGGTTCAGTCGTGGACATCCTCCAAGCTCTGCTCCCCTGATCCCCTTCCTTAAATCCATAGGGAAAACCAGTTGAAGTGTCAGACACATTCCTTGCAGTCCCTGCAGGAGAAGCTCAGCACCTTTCTGGTCTTCCACAAGGTCCCACTTTGACCACCCCAAAGGCAGCTGGAGCCCAACATCAACCAAGAAGAGGCAGGAGGGATGGAAAGACCTGAAATGGTTCTGTCTTTACAAAATCTGGGAGAGATTCCATGGACACAGAGTGCAGTTTTCTCTGCCGGCTGCAGGTCAGCCTCAGGATACACAGGATTTTGAGGACATCTGGTTGATCCCCCCCTTGTGATCCAAGAGCCTGGGAGAGAGGAAGGTTTCCTGCCAACACATTTGTGGGCCTGATCTGCTGCTGGCACGGAGCCAGACAGGACTTACCACTTCCAACCAGGAGCAGGTGATCTGCTGACAGGAATTCCAGCAGCCAAGGCAGCCAAGGCTTCACGGGATCCTGGTCTGTCCCAGGGAAAAAAGCTCAGCAGCCATGGCACATGGACACCTGCACATCCCACAGGGACGTGGGAATATCCTCCCACTCGGGAGCAGCCCAAGCCCTCACCCAGCAGAGGGATGGCTCCAGCCACAACCGGGGAGGGACAGGGAGATCTGGAAAGGCATGGAAATATGGACAGCGAGCACAAGGAAAAGCTTTTCCTCACAGGGAGTGAGACAGGAATGTGAACACCTCGGTCTGTGCCCTGGACCTCACCACCCTGAACCGAGATCCATCTCCAAACTGGCCAAGCACCAAGATCCTGCCAGTGCTCCTTCCCTCCTGCCTTCTGGAAGGACACCAGTCCTAATGCCAGACGGAACTGTCCCTGTGATCCTCATGAGACGCAGCCTCGGCCTGAGGAATGTCCCTTTCCTCTGGGCTCATCCAGGGAGGAGGATGTGGAATGTCTCCGTACTGACAGCTCCCAGCATTACAGGCCCCATCCCACTTTCTGCTGGAGGCTGGGTGTGTCTGGAGCTCAGCTCGGCAAGGACAAACAGCTCTGATGCTCAGAGTTTGCTCCTACAGGGAATTATCCCCCCTCACTACCTGGGAAATGAAGCAGTTAAAAAACACCAATCATGAATCCAACAAGTTTATCCTTAACACCACCCCTGGATGTTCCATGGATTCCAGCCATGTCCTACCTAAGGAAAAAGATGGATTTACCACGGAGAAGAGACCACCACTCGCAGCCCCTTCAGGCACCACCTCCCTGCTTTCCTCAGCAAAGATGAGAAATCCTGAGCAGAGCACCTTCAACCACAGATGTTCCAACCACACATCTGGCACATCAATGGCTTCCCTCGATCCCTCCGCATGGACAGCGACTCCTTGATCTCCTGATTTTATATGGATTTCAAAACAAAGCACAGGCAGGTGTTTCCCTCCACAGTTGGGCTTTTGGCTCTGTTTGAAAGGCCAGAAGAGCTCAGAGAGCCTTAGGCAGAGCTCTGGCTGGAGGTGGTGGCTCAGAGCCGTGCTCAGGAGATCCAGTGGGAAAATGCCAGCTCAGCCAACTCTGCCACTTTTGGCTCCCCAGCACCAGCATCTTCCCATTTATGAATGGGGTGAAAGGCTCCCCAGCCCAACCATCTCCTGCTGCTCTTCAGGGCTTTTTCTGTGTCCAGAGGGCAGAACAGAGCTGGGGAAGGGTCTGGAGCACCAGGAGCAGCTGAGGGAGCTGGGAAAGGGGCTCAGACTGAAGAAAAGGAGGCTCAGGGGGACCCTGTGGCTCTGCACAAGTCCCTGACAGGAGGGGGCAGCCGGGGGGGTTGGGCTCTGCTCCCAGGGAACAGGGACAGGAGGAGAGGGAACGGCCTCAGGCTGGGCCAGGGCAGGTTTAGTTGGATATTAGGGAAAACTTCTCATGGAAAGGGTTGTCCAGCCCTGGCACAGGGGTGGAGTGTCCAACCCTGGAGGGGTTTAAAAGCCATGTGGATGTGGCCCTTGGGGACATGGGCTAGTGGCGGCCTCAGCAGTGCTGGGACAGGGTGGGACTTGTTGATTCCAGAGGGCTTCTCCAACCTGAATGATCCTGTGACTGTCTGAAACAGAAAATGAGGCCAAACCCAAGGAAAAGGGGCCTTTGAAGGTGAGGTGGGTGCACAGAGCAGCACTGGGCCCTTCTGGGGCCACTCAAAGGTCTGGAGAAGGTTGGGGCAGATGAAGCCAAGGGTGCATGGAGGGGTGAGAAGCCTCCAGCTCCCATTCTGGAAACATAAGCCTCATTTATCCTTCCGGGAAAAGTATGGGCAGCCTGAGAGAAGTCTGGTAGGTTGGAGCTACAAAAGAGAATGGCAAAACACAGCTGAGAAGGAATTTTCCATTCAGCATTAATTAGTTTCCATTAACACCCAATTCCACGGCTCACTTATAGAAGAAAAGCTCTTTTGTTCCAATTCCAGGGGCTGAAAAGGGCAATGAAGGGCTGAAAACGCTCCTCCCAGAGAAAGAAGAAATATCAGGGTTCATATTCCTGATATTCCTAGGGTTTGAAGATGTAGGGAAGTCACTTAAATGCAGAGTTTGGTCTCCTCCTGCCAAGTTATTTTGTCATCAATATAGGAAATTCCGGGGAAAAGCAGCAGCTGTATGAGCATCCTCAGTACTAAACTCCTTCCATACTTTAGGATAATTATTTGCAAAGAATCCTGAAATGGTTTGGGTTGGAAGGGACCTTAAAGCTCATCCAGTTCCACCACTTGTCATGGGCAGGGACACCTTCCACCAGACCAGGTTGCTCCAAGCCCTGTCCAACCTGGCCTGAAACACATCCAGGGATAGGAAAGGAATGTCCCATTCTTGGAACAAGGAAGAAAATCCAGTAGGATCAGATTAATAAGGAAATAAACAGAAAGGTGACTCTGCCCATCTTCCCTAAGACCAACATTCCAAAAAGTGAAATGAAACAAATGCTGATGGTTTCCTCCCCTCATTCCAAATCGTTTCATGCTGGATTTGAGAGTTTTTCAGGGATTTCCAGTTACATGCAGTGCAGGGGATGGGAAGCTCCATTTCCAACCGAAGCGGCAGCAGCCGAGCCCGGGCACGAATAAAGAGGAGCAGGGAATGCTCATCCCATTTCCCAGGACAATGCAGCAACACAGAGCTCAGAGCCCCTCGGGTGCCCCCCAAGTGCCTGAGGACAATGTGGGGCTGGAAGAGGCCAATCCTCAACCCCAGGGTGCCCCTGTCCCTCCTTGGGGCTGGAGATGCCCCATGGGGAAGGGGGCTCAGGAGGGACAGGGACACACATGGAGCGGCTCAGGAGGGACAGGGACACACATGGAGCGGCTCAGGAGGGACAGGGACACACATGGAGCGGCTCAGGAGGGACAGGGACACACATGGAGCGGCTCAGGAGGGACAGGGACACACGAGGAATGGCGCAGGAAGGACAGGGACACACAAGGAAAGTTTCCACATCTGCTCCCACAGCCCAGGCACATCCAGCAGCTCCCACTCCCTCCAAACCCCGGCATGGGGGGCACCCCAAACCCTGGGCATCCCTGGAAAGCCACCAGGCACCACATTCCCTGCTCTGCTCCCTCCAGCTTGGCAGGTCCCACATATCCACGTGTTTCTACGCAGCCCAAAATCTGCTTTGTTAGGGGTTTTTGGGTTGGGGTTTTTTTTTGGTTTTGGGTGTTTTTTTTAATACTATGTTTAAAGTTGTATATTGTTCCAAAGTTTCCTTGTTTCATGTCATTGTTTGTTACTGTGTTTGAAAGTTGGCACATATTTGTTCAATTAAAGATTTATTTGCACTATTTGTTGAATAAAGATTATTCTTGCTAAAAGCTAAATAAAGTTTCATAAAAACTCACACGTCCCATAAACAAAATACAATGTCCTTTCCAAAAAAGCGTTGCACAAAACATTTCAAAATCACTCAATTCATTAGACAATAAATCCACACACAAAATAACCAGGCCTTGCCAGAATACATCATAAAATCTCATTACAACACTTTCAGGCCGGGGCTTCAAAGCAGGAACACAAAGGCTCCACCAACCCCTCGGCCTTGAATAATCGCCAGCGGCGTGGCCGGAGTGAGTCCTTGGGAATTCCCGAAAGCTTTGGCACCTCCAGCAGCACCCATGGGTGACAAATCCCTGCCTCCCGGCCGCTCGGGGTAGCTCCTGGCCAGCAGGGCCCTCGCCCCATCCCATGGCCCCAGCGTGGTTGGAGTGGGGGTCCTGGGCATCACAGCACAGCTCTCCCAAACCACGGGAGCAGATGGAGAGCAGGGCTTCCCAAATCAGCACCACACCAGCCCCTCTCGGCACTAAAGCAACAGAAGGAGTTTCCAAACCTATGGATCCATGCAGATCCCAGCATGTCAATGACCAGGTTGGTGATGGTGACAGTCGCGAGGTGAGAAATAAATCCTTGAAGTTTGCGATGAGGTTTGGGGCAGAAAGTGCTGTAACAAAGCAGTTAGGGAATTCCAGCCATGGAAAAGCATCCCTGGACTCAGAATTGCTTCCAAAGGAAAATGGCAGCCCCAGTGGTTCGGTTGGAGCTGGCCAGCACTGACCATGGCAAAGGCACTGGCAGCCCAGCCTTTGTCACCCCAAGGGCATCTCAGCCTGGCACAGAAGAGGAAAGTGGCACTGCCTCTGCCACCTGCCCATCACACCAAAACCAGGATCATGGAACATCCTGAGCTGGAAGGGACCCACAAGGATCAGAGTCCAGCTCCTGGCCCTGCACAGACACCCCAGCAATCCCACCCTGGGCATCCCTGGGAGTGCCGTCCAAATGCTCCTGGAGCTTTGGCAGCCTTGGGGCCGTGACCATGCCCTGGGGAGCCTGGGCAGTGTCTGACATCCTCTGGGGGAAGAAACTTTTCCTAAAATCCAGCCAAAAGCAGTTTCAGGTAAACATTCTCTGCCCCCAAACCGAAGCTGTGCCATCACACACGATCCCTGTCCCTGAGCACTCCTGGTCCCAGCGCACAGGAACATCCGGCTGGGAAAAGCTGGCATTTTCATTTACAACTCCACAACACCTTGATTCTTCCCTCAACTGAAATCTGGACACTGGAGAGGTTTTGGGGTTTGTTTCCCTGGGTTTAATTGCCAAGGGCTCCCAGAGAGCGATGGCCATGCACCAGTTACGCTCCCTCCGCCACACATCCCAAACTTTATGGATGCATTTATCCACTTCCCTCCAAGCAACAGCTGTCCATGTGGATTTGGTTAGTCAGGAGCAGCTACTCCACAGCGGCACTGGAAGAAGACCCCTGAGCCCGGGAGCCCTCAGCAAGTCCCAAAGGAAAGGGATGATGGAGCACGAAAGATGATGGCAGTGCCCCAGCCGGGCCTGGCTGGCTGTGACAGAGCACCCAGGCTCTGCTGAGCAAGGGAAACTCTGGAATAACACTAGGCAGAACCTGCTGAGAGAGAGGGATGAGGCTATGGAATGGCTTTCCAAGAAAAATGGAAGTGGAGCTGGCTCTGCTGCTGAACAGTGAAGGGGAATTCAGGAAAGGAGCAGAAAAGGGGGGTGGAGCGAGATGATCATTAGGGCCCCTGTTGACCCAAACCGTTCCGCAGTTCCACAATTAACAGAGACCACAGCACGGATGCCCCATCTCCTGAAAACCCAGGACACATTTTCCACCTGGAAAAGCTCCCTGACTTCATTAAAATCAGCTGCTAGAGCTCACGCCACAGGAGGAAGGATGGGGACAAAGGCAGCCAAAGGACAAAGACCCTTGAAATGGGTCTTGGTGAGAAGATCCGAGGTACACAAAGGTTCACAGGGTTAAAACTCTGCTTTTTCCTGCCTTTTCAAGCACATAATCACTTGTTTTAGTTGCTAGAGACGCCTCCCTCCCAGTTCTTGGGGAATATATTGTCTCAGCAGGCAGAGGGGGATGAACTCATCGTGGTTTCCCAATCCTGACCAGGGGCTCTGCGAGCTACTGGCAATACATATAATAAGTTATTATGCAAATAAAAACTGGACCCGGCCAAGGGAAATATGCTGGCTCTTCAAGTCCCATCTGCATCCCAGCAAGGATCTCAATGAACTTTAAAATCCTTATTGTCACCACAATGGGCAATATTATATTCTAGTTTGGATCTGTTCCTTCGGAGCATTAGCTCTCATTTGGAGATATTTTTAGATTTTCCTATCCCACTCCTCATTATGAAACACTGAGCTGCAGATTGATTTATTTCTTAAAAGCAAGTTGCTGTTTTCCCAATAACAGATTTAACAAATTTGTTCCACCTGTTCAGCTATGCTTCCAATGTCTTTTTTGTGGTTTCATTGAAGTTTTTTTTAATCCAAACCTCAAAGCCTCTAAACTCAGCATTAAAAGACAAGCTCAGCATCATCACTACCACTCACAATTCAAATGCTGCTCCAAATTACTGCAAGCTTTCATTTGTAAGTCGATACAGACACCAAGATTATGGAGCTTAATGGCTGTGGGCACAAACACACGCTCTTCCAAGGGCATTCTCCTACTGGAAATCCTGCCTTGGTGGAGCAGGGACTCGCTGCCTCAGCCCCTCCATTCTCCTCCCTCACCCCGGCTGACCCCAGCCCCCGATGGCAAACAGCTACTGAAACAGAAATTAAATCATCCTATACACTAAATAATCCTATATTCACCAGATCCCCTCCAGTCCAGTGTTTTCCATCATTTTATGGATGAAGCTGTGGCTGCCCCATCCCTGGAAGGGTCCAAGGCCAGGCTGGAGCAACCTGGGATAGTGGAAGGTGTCCCTGCCCATGGGAAGGGGACACTCCAATCTTGACCCACCACACTGCTTCTAAGAACAGTTCATTTGCTTGAACAACCTCTTTTTGCGCAGCCTTAATTCACAACTGACCATGTGAGAATCTCAAAAGAATATTTTTTAGCTCTCCCAAACCGTTCCTCGGCAAATATTTTAGGAGCAATATTTCAGGGCAGCGATTTCCTGGTGGGTGATGGGAGTGCACAGGTGTGCACAAGAGCTGGCCAAAAATTCTGCTTCATTTATGTTTAAATGGTTCTGTTATGGAGATTTCAGGGGGAAGGAAGAAAATAAGGATCCTGTAGGGAATAACCCAAGTTCTTCCAATCTGAGCACGTCAGCACTGTGCAATGATAGCAGAAACCCAAGAATAATCATGGAATCATATGGGTTGGAAAAGCCCTCTGAGACTGAGTCCAACTATTCCCCCAGCACTGCCAAGGCCACGGCCCATGTCCCCAGGTGCCACACCCAGCTGTTAAATCCCTCCAGGGATGGGGACTCCACCACTCCTGTGCCAGGGCTGCACAGCCCTTTCCATGCAAGGCATCCCTTGAAGCCTCTCGACCAAGAAAGCCCAACCCTGCTGATCTGCAGATGCAACAATCGGCACCTCCTGAGCAGCCCAACAGGTTCCCCTTCCCCACGGACAACAACCCTGGCAGATATTGGTGGAAAAACCCGCGAGGGGCCCAAACTCAGCCAGCCCAACGAGCAATTCCCAATCTCCGACAGGAGCGGCACAATTCACTGGATGTAAAGATAAATCGAGTGACTCCTCATCCTCCTGCAGCTCCAGCTGCCACACACATCTCCACTGGCTCCCAGTCAACAGAGCGCCCTAAATCACTCACCCTGTGGGCTGAAGCCATGGCTACACCAAGCCCAGCTAAACCAACCGACCTAAAAGCCACCACAACAGAAGCTGCTGGGGACACAGGACCAACAGGGCATCGCAGAGAACACGGCCAATCTCTTCCATCTCTAAACTGCCATAAATTTTCCCCACAGAAGTTCAAGATCTTCAAACCCAGAGAAGTGGCCTTAAAAAAACCCCAAACATCCAAGCGATTGCCCTGGGTTTTGTTCCATCTCAGGCGCCCGTCAGGCTGACACGTCCCGACACGAGAGCCCAGGGGCCAAAAGGGACACGGGGACGTCCAGCTCAGCCACAGCTCCTCCTGCTCTCAGACTTCTCCCTGGAGCACATTTCCCTCCACAACCAACCTCTTTATCAGCAGGAACATTTCAGCCGGGTCCCTTCCGGGGTAAGACCAAAAGTAAAGACCAGGGAAGGCGGCTTTCTGGAGCAGCAATAATTCCAGCTCTGTTCTGGGGACGTCGGGCATATTTCATGGGAAGATGTCAGCTCCTCACATTTAATGCTGACACTGTCATTTGCCCTTCAGCGAGAAGAAAGGCATGTAAGCAACACAAACCAAACTGAAATTTCCCCATTGCAAAGCATTCCTGCCAGGAATCACAATCCCAGTGTCATGTTTCTTATGCCCTTCCTTCCACAATAGCCCTCGAAGGCCGCACTTCCAAAGTTTTATTGCTCAGAATTCCACATGCCAGAGTTCACAGAGCATCCTGGACACCCTCTGGACCAGTCTCAGGCCAGTGCCTTTCTGTATCAGAGTGAAATCAAGAGGAGCAGCTGGATGAGGACCAACTTTACCACTTTATTCCTGATTTTTCGTGTCGAAGTGCCCCAGTTTCTCACAAATGCAGTTTTGCTTCATTCTCCAAATGCACACAACGACCAGGACAGAAGGACTGGTGGATGAACACGTGACACAACAGCCTCACAGAAACATTTATTCCCATTTAATTCCCATTTATTACCATTTAATAATACTTCAGTCCAATTCCAGCCCCAGCAGAAGGGGAAGCCCAGCTGGGGTGGGGGCTGAGATGACTTCTGGGGTCCCAGGAAGGGCTGCCCCTCCTAGAGTCAATTTTTACTGCCCAACCCAAATGTTTTCCTTTAGTTGTTTCTAACCCACCTCTTCACGAGCCTCCAAGAGCCTCACAGAAGTTAAAAGTTAAAACCCTTCCAACCCCAGTGTTTTTAAAACTCTGATTCAGGCACTATCTCACCACACTTGGCCTCGCTCCAATTAACCCCTGAATGGCAAGGAGTCAAACAAAAAGCAAAAAATCATTTGTTATCTCCAAGCTGCATCTGCTGACAAACCCTGCAGTGGGCTTTTTGTTGCTATTGTTCTCCAGGTTTGGGCTTTTTGAGCACTTCATGATAAGAAAATTATTCAGTAAATATGTCAGGAGCCCTTCCCTGTCAGCCGTCATCGCCTCAGGGTGTGATTGCTGTTCACAGACATCGAAATTTTTGCTATTTACCAGATTTCAGAGAGCAAACTTGGATCCCCTGGGAGATACCTGGCGCTGCTCGAGCGCACCAGCAGCAGGAATTTTTAACTCTTTCAGTACCTGATCCAGCGTGAAGCCACATGGGATCTTCACAGGGATCTGACTGAAGGGTAGCTGCTCCAACCACCCCATGAACCCTCGTTAGCAGAATTATCATTTATAAATTGGGGCTTCAGCATCTTCAGAGATAGGAAAAAAAGAATTTTGAGTCAGAAGGACCCAACACAGAAGCTCATGGTCAGCGAGGTGGGCGGACATCAGCCCAGGGGTGTCCTCCTGAACCCTTCCGCACAAAACCGGGCTCAGAAAGCCTTTTATAGGAACAAGCTCTTTAATATTCCAGCCAAAATCCCCCTGTGCCAACATTTAGGTACCAGAGGAGAAGAACTTGAGTTATTCTCCGCTTAATGTGACACCCAGCCTCACCTCAGCAATGGGATTGCAGAGGGACCCACAGCCCTCGTGTGAGGTGCTGCTGTCAGGAATGGGCCGAGGATGGAGGGAAGGGGATGAAAGCATCGCTGGGAACCCCAAATTCCATATCATTCCAAACAGCCCAGTTATTCTGGAAAGCAGGAGAAAAGCTGCCCAGCAGCGTAGGGAGGAAAGAGTTGACAGCTCTTTGCTGCATCCAGCCTCATTTTCCTTGGCAAATCCAGGCTGTTGTTGGAAACGTGCACCAGACGCCGGGATCGGAGCTGAGCCTGCAGGAGCAGCGTTTGGGATTTAACACTTGAAGACCTCAACTTCCCAGAGCTCATCCTGCAGCTCCCTCCCAGCCAGGACACGGACACAGAACATCTGGAATTGTCCAAGCCCCTCGGCCGCACAGGGGGCTGTGAACGACCTGCCGAGCACCTGTGTTTGGAGTCAAATCCTGCTTTTATTGGGAATGTGCTGGCTCCCAGCATCCCTGGCAGTGGCACAGGGATTCTTCTGCCCCTCTGCTGCTGGTGCTGAGCCCGAAATAAGAACCAGCCCCTGGGGACACGCGGGAGATGCACCGGCCTGAGCCTGGAGCACTGGATTCCATACAGGGGATCCAGGGATTACAACAGACGGCATTCCTGTGGGTGCTGAGCATGGAGACTCTCCCATCTGCTAAGCAAAATCCGCCCTGCCAGCAAAAGGCTGGGTTTTTCTCTTGGTTTCAGCATCTCAGCAGACACGGAGGCCAAGCTCAGCTGAGCCAGGATTAGCGCTGAGCTCCAAAGGCTCAGATGAAGCCTTCAGCTCCAGGACTTTTCCTGCACACATTCCCTTTCCAGACAATGAACCCCAGAATGGATTGGGTGAGAAGGGACCGTAAAGCCCATCCCATTCCACCCCGTGCCATGGGCAGGGACACCTTCCACTAGCCCAGGTTGCTCCAAGCCCTGGCCAACCTGGCCTTGGACACTTCCAGGGATGGAATAGCCACAGAACCTGTGCCAGGGCGTCACCACCCTCAAAGGGAAGGATTCCTTCCCAACACTCAGTCTAAATCAACCTTCTTACTTTAAACCCATCAGCCCTTGTCCTTTCACCACCAAGTCCTGCACAGCCAGGAATCCGTGCAGGAGCCCTGTTCTGAGCCAGAACAACTCCTGTCAACAACCGGAGAAAACTGCAAGCTGGCAATAAATATACTGCCCAAAAGAAGATTTAATACTCCTTTAAAACTGACAATTAACAGCTTTGAACTTTGCCTTCCTGCCCCCTTAGAAAAAACCTCCTTTAGACCTTAAAAATCTGCCAGAATTTACTCCGACAGCACACAGAGGTAATTCCTGGTGGGCTTCCCTTGCCCTTGGATGGGACCTCCCCCCTTCCCAGCAAGAGTTAACACCCCAGACAGACAGAGCAAGCACCAACAAGCCCATCCACAGCCCCAAGGCAGCCAGCGACTCATTGAGTTCATTATCACTCAAAAGATACAAACAGCTGCAGTAGAAAACCCAACTCTTTTCTTCATCCTGCTCTCTAAATGCACCTCATCAGCTGCACATCCAGCGATTCCTTGTTTGATTCCATTTTTCTGCCATGGTTATGTTTTATGGGAAAACGTGAGAATTCAAGTTTTCCAGGCAGAGCCTTCCTGCAGCCCCAGGAACAGCAGCAACTGCAGTGAAAAATTAAAATAAACCCCTCATTTTTGAGTCTGAACTGTTCCATCCTCTCGGGTTGGCAACAGTTCCAGCTGCCAGCTTTAAATGCCTTATCCTATTTTCCTATCCCATGGGAAAATTAGAATAAAGTGCTGGTTAAGCGTAGCAGTAGCTCAGCAACTTGTTTGCAAAGTTGAAGGAAATAATTGCTCCAAAATGATTTCCTGGATTAATTTCAGTGAGCCTGGCACGTGGGGAGGACTGGAAGGATCATAAAGGTCTGTTTAGGCCATTAGTGCCTGCCCCACACCCCTGGCCCCACACTTCCCTGGGAAATCTGGGGAAAGCCACTGCCACCTCATGGATCAGAAAATAGAAGGAAGAATTCAAAGATTTTGTTATTTTTAGAAAATATAAATATTATTATCAAATAAGAATGAGATTCAAAGATTTGCATTTGATTTTTTTTTCTGGACAGGGAACTCTGATCTTCTCAGCTCTCTGGGAAAGAATGCCAGCATTATCCAATTAAAATAAGAAACAGAAAAGGGAGAAGAGACAACGGGGAAGATGCCCAGAGAAGCTGTGGCTGCCCCATCCCTGGAAGTGTCCAAGGAGGCTGGAACAACCCGGGATAGTGGAAGGAGTCCCTGCAGATGGCAGGGGATGGAATGGGATGAGCTTTAAGGTCCCTTCCCACCCAAACCACGCTGGGATTCTGGGATTCAGCAGCACAATGGGGTCTGTGCAGGACAAGCCGACACAGCATCTCCCCAACCTTCCCACCTGCAGGTAATTTACAACCACAGAGCCTCTACCTGCTCCCAGGTGGATTTTACTTCCAGCGCCAGTTTGTGGAACACCGTCCCTGTCTCCCCCCTCTGAGCGCTTTGTGCCTGGTGAGAGGCTGAAAGCCCGGAGGTGCCAGGAATTGCAAAGAGGGATTAAAGGACAAAGGCGACACTCAGGGACAGCACCCCGCTGGCCTGGCACGGGATTTAACCCTGGTGTCACACAGGGATGGGATTTAACCCCTGGGACACCGGCACTGCCCAGGAGGGGAGTCAGGAAGGGTCTGAGCTCCCAAGGGCCAGGCCAGATGCAGCTCTGGCAGGAGGCGACTCTTCCCCAGCCTCCTCCTCCTCCTCCTCCCTCCTGGGAGCGTCCAGCAGCTCCCAGCCATTGTGGCCATGCCCTGCCACACCATGCAGTGACCACAGCCCCGTGCAGCACAAAGAACCCCTTCTCCCATCCACGACAGCAAAGCCACGTCACACAACTCACTGCCACGAAGCCACCGAGCCAGCGGCTCCCACCACAGCAAAGCCATGGAACACGGACCCTCCCCATGGACACAAACCCGCGCACGATGGGCATGGACCCTCACACCACGGAACACAGACCATCCCCACACCACACAAACCCTCCCCATGGACACAAACCCGCGCACGATGGGCATGGACCCTCACACCACGGAACACAGACCATCCCCACACCACACAAACCCTCCCCATGCACACGGACCCTCACACCAGGGACACAAACCCTCACCACACGATGCCACCTTGTGTCACAATGCCGGCGGCTGCAAAGGCACGCAACCCAACCCCACACCGTGCAATGAACCCCGATCCCGATGCGATCCCTCCAATCCAGCAGATTCTGGGATGCTACCGTAAGAGCCATCCCCAAGGAGTGCATCTCAGCTCCACCCCCCGGGCTGAGGTGCAGCCAGGCAGGAGGATGCTGGCAATTCCATTTGGAAGGTGTTACAGGGCTGGCACCCCATCAACGGGGTCCTGCATCATTAGGGCTTTGCACTTACAACAGCGTTTCATTTGGGCTTAGGGAAAGAGCTCGTTTCCATCCACACCCATCTGGGAGTGATTATTCCCGCTGTAGTAGCATCCAGGCCCGACTGGCATCGGCACCATTAGCACACAAACCCAGAGTTTAACGAGAGAGCGCTTACCACTGCAACCACCCCATAAAGGCGCTTAACCACGGTAAAATTGCAGCCAAATCTCCCACTGAACCACGTTAAAACTGCAGCCAAATCTCCCTCTTAACCATGGTAAAATCGCATCCAAACCTCCCTGTAATTCCATGCTTGTGCACAATGGATCCTGACAGATTACACCTCTTCAGAGACACACTTCCCACTTACTCACTGCACGCAGTTTACTCAGTGCTTCACATCCCCCAAACCCCTCACAGACCGGTACCTTCCGCAGCCAGACACCTCTAAAAATAACATCCTCCCCAAGTGTTGAAAGATATTAAAATATAAAGCCATTAACATATAATAAGACTGGAATGAGAGCTCCGCATGCTCTGAAGCTCTCAGGGTTTGGCTTCCAGTCAAGAAAAATATATTGGATTAGTCTGAGAGCAAAATTAGGCTGGTGTGCAGTTTAATTAGCATTACAAGACACTACATGTGTATGGGGAGAGCAGGGAAGATTTATGTTATTATGTGGTAAGAAAAATAATGTTAAAAGGTTAAAATAATATGGGGTTGATACAGCACTGTTTACTCTGGGGTTAAGGGGAAGATAACTTTGGAATGCCACTGAATGTTGTTAAAAACCCAGGTTTGAGGGTTCGCCAGGGAACTCATCGAAAAATTGTGGGAAAACCCTGCAGTTTGGTCACAGGTCAGTCAAACACTTACTCTGGCAACAACATTCTCCATCAAGGAACTCAATAAATGCTGATAAAACATCCTGGTCCTCACACAGAGTCACAGTTTTTATCCTTCATGGAATGAGCAGAAAATAGAAATGAAACCCCAGCTCAGCTGTGCAGGAGGCCGGGGAGCAGAAGGAAAGGCACCCTTGCAGCACCACAAATCCGGGAATAAGGACTTTGGGAAGGTCCTGACTGAGTTGAAGATGCCCTTACCCATGGCAGAGGGATTGTACTTGATAGCCTGGAGAGATCCCTTCCACCCCAAACCCTTCTGTGATTCCACAGTTCCCAAGGACCAGCCACATCCCCACACAGCCAAAGGTTTCTCCTCAGCCCGGGAATTCACCCCACAGCACACCCAGGGATGCCGCTCCAGCCCTGGCAAGAGCTCACACTGTATTTAATTTCCCAAAGGATGCAGCACACCCCGCAGCCACTGCCACGCTCCTGCCACTCCGCAGCATCTCAACAGGAGGAGTTCTGGACTCAGGCCAGATTTCGCATGGAATGTTCAAAGGCACAGCAGCAGGAATACGAGGATTCGAGTTGTGAATCAAGGTAACCAGAGCCTGACATTTGCCACAGAGCCCTGTGGGCTCCCTTTATTGCCCTCTGAGAGCCTCCTCCAGCTACAGGCAGGACCACAAAGTGGAATTTGAGGGAAAACCCACCATGAGGCACATCCCTAATCACCATCTTCCTTCTGCACACCCCCAGCCTTTCCCTAACCCGGGATCAGAGCCGTGAAACCCCAACACACGGGCCCTGGGCAGGGATTTAAGGGTCTGAGCCCACAGGACCCCGTGCTGAGGCGGCTCCAAAGGAGGCTGACGCTGCAGAAGCATTCCCAACAGGAGCTCTGCTCAAGGCTTCCAGCACGCTGGGCAGGTTTCGGCTGGGATGCACGAACCAGACACAGGGATGAGGACGCATGGATGAGCTCCAGGTATGCCCAGGGTGGGAGAAGCCTCTGGAGCAGCTTCAACACCTTTAGAGCCTTTGTGCCAATCACACCAAGTGCTGCCTCTTACTCTAGAGCCAGAATTGACAGAAAAGGGCAAAATAACTGCAATTTCACACTGGTGAGGGAAAAAAAAAGGAAGAAATTCACTGTGAGGGCAGTGAGGCCCTGGCACAGGGTGCCCAGAGCAGCTGTGGCTGCCCCTGGATCCCTGCAAGTGTCCAAGGCCAGGCTGGATGGGGCTTGGAGCAACCTGGGCTAGTGGAAGGGGCACTGGCAGGGGGTGGGACTGGATGGGCTTTGAGGTCCCTTCCAGCCCAAACCATTCCATGATTCCATGAAAGCAATGCCAAGGTCAGGAATGCCCATGTGGGCACTGCTCCAAAGTGGGAACATCCCTTGTTAAAAAGGTGCGAAGTGGAGACTGAGAACAGACACCTTGGCACCGGCAAGGTGAAATGCCAGTAAGCAAACTGCTGCTCAGCACATTTTTTTGGATGACTCAGCACCTCCCCTCCCTCTCCCCACCAGCTGCAAGCGCCTCCACAATTAGTTTGACAAAACGGATGGCATTTGATCCCATTCCCAGGCTCTGGCAGTTTTTATCCCCATCTCGGGACACTCTCGGGGCACACACTTCGCCCAGCACTGGCCAAAAAACAAGTTTTGGCAGAAATGTGGCACAATACGGATATGGTTGGAGAAAAAGCATGAGAATGATGCTCTGCACAGCTCAAATATTGCAAGGATGATTTTCTGACAGCAAAATACGATTTAATTTAGGCATAAAATCCTCTAAAGGGACACAGTGCCCTGACGTGGATCTCTGCGAGCAGAGCCTGCCTGACAGAACCCCTCTCCCATCCCACGGCACACCCATCCGGAGGGATTATTTGGATTTTCTACCACCAGTCAAGGCTCCACCGCTCCCCAAACCCTCTCTCACACTTCCGAGCCACTGAAGAGTCAATGAATTAAAGCAGCTCTAACAAACTCCTCATCTCGCAGCCAGCGCGGTGATGCAACACCCGGCGGGTTCTGGGACAAAGATGTGGAACTACAATGCCTCAACCTCTGCCATGAAAATCTGCCCTTCTATCCCAAATGAGCTACATATTTGGATACCCTGTGAGATAGGGAAGTGGGGTGTTATCAAGCTGCCAAATCTCACTCCTGTCATGAGGTCATTTCTGGCACACGGCCAGGTGAGGTTTCAGCCAAAATCTCAGCGCTGACCATCGCTCCCCGTCCTTCCCCCCGCACTCCTCTTCCTCCTGCCTCGGGTCAGGAAGCAGCGGGAGAGTAAAATAATTTTAAAAAAAAGAAAAATGGGTCAGGAAGAGGAGTATCTTTTGGGTTTAAATCAGTTTGTACAATCACAACACACACAGTCAGCACTCGGCCTCTTCACCGAGGACACCTCAGCAGCTGCAGGACGTTTGAGGGCTCACATGGCAATGGCCACTGGGATGCTGGGTCCCCCTCAAATGAGCCCTCACTCTGACCATGGTCCCCAGGAGAGAAGCGTCATTGATCACATTTCTTGAATTAATTATTTAATCATTTCAGTCTAATTTATGTGAGCATCACGTGTATGGGATCACACTTTGGGTTTATCAGCAGTGCAACTTGGACAAGCTGCTGGGAACCTCACACGTACCCCCAAAGCTTGACAATAACTTTCTAAATAAAGCTGTTTGCAAAGCCCTCATTTCACTGCTTTAATCACTGCAGGGATGCACTCACAGCACCCCGGGACACACAAAGTGCTTTTTAGCTGCACATCGACTCAAGGCAGAAAATCAGCAAGAAACGGGTGAGCAGCACCACTACAAATCCCATTAATCACACGTTGTCACAGCAGCCATTCCCAACCGGAGCGGCTCGGGACGCTCAGCCTTCCATCCCCATGCCCCTACTACCAGCAAGCTTTCTCTCCAATCCAACTGCTTCAATGTGCCCCAAAGAATATTTCATCTCAAGCCTGACGGGCCAGATGTAGAATAAAGAAATAAATAATTAGCGTTACCTTATCTGGAGTCCGTCAGCTGCAGCGAGCAACGCTCGGAGCTCCGTCCGCATCCAGAGACAAATTATCTAACGCTGTAATTTATGAATGCTTCAAGTATTTGCCCTGGTATTTCATTATACACTCGCTGGAAAGAAGAGCTCGAAAGACTAAACAGATCCAGCACAATAACATGAAAGGCACTCCAGCCGCGCGCTATTCCAAGACAACCCAGGAATCCCAGCACGACCTCAAACTGCTCCGGCTCCCTCTGTGTTGACACTGCTCGAGGGGCAGCGAGGGGAGAGCGATGACCCGGGAGCTCGGCTTCCCTCCGGTTCAACGCTGGACTTGGATTCATGACGGGAAGCTGCGGGATCCAGACAGCGAAGAAGGAAGCGCTAGCCCGGCTTTCCCGGGGGCAGCTGAGGCCGGCGCGGCGGAACGGCTCCCGCTGCCAAGTGGGAGGAAGAGTTCCAAACTCGCCGCTTTATCAAAGCTATTTCTGTCCTTCCCCCCACACACTGATAAGCAGCAAGGCGAGGACCGCCGGGGTGCCGAGGCACGGCTTGGCATCTCCCCCGAAACCCCGCTGCGACTCCGCGGCAAAGCCACCCGGCACCTCGGGGGAGCGGGCCATCCGCTCGGGAGGCTCGGAGGGGAGGAAACTCCTTCCTCCGGCTTATCCTGCTCGCAGCGAGGTTTCGTGCCTGGAAAAAATGAGCTAAGTTTGCGAGCGGAGGCCCCAGCTCCGCTCCGGCTCTCCCGGAGGCTCTCGGGACAGGAGACCCCCCCAGGGGCTGGGGACACCGGCGGGGACAACCGGGAGGCTGCTGCCCACCTGTCCTGCACAGGCTGAGGAGCTGCGGCGGGGGGACACTGAGGCATCACCCAAAAGACGATGCACCTGGGTTGGGGGAGAACTGGAATCACCTACCCAGAGCAGGAGGAGGGAGGGGAGCGAGCGGAGGCC
>WEIT01035334.1:162581-199777 GCA_013389985.1 Dryoscopus gambensis
GGGGCGCGGTTATGCAAATATAGGGCGGGGTCAAACGGGGTGGAGCCACGCCCCTCGGCCGGCGGGCGCTGGCCCGGTCTCGATCCCGTTCCCGTCCCGGTTCCTGTCCCGGTTCCTGTCCTTGTCCCCGTACGGGCAGGCCGGTGATGGGTGAGCCCGTGCCCAGTGCGGTGCAGGAGGGCTCAGTCTCGCTTCCGATTCTGGTCCCAGTCCCCGCCCTGATCTCAGTCCCAGTCCCGGTCCACATCTCCATCCCGATCCCAATCCCGGTGCCGATGGACCCGGTCCCGGTCCCGCTGACCGCAGTCTCGCCGGTCTCTGTCTCCGCGGCCGGCGGAGGGTTCCTGGGAGCAGATGCCGAACGCCGCCGATCCCCGGGCACGGGCAGCGTTGTCAGCGCTGTGCCGGGGACGCGGCCGAGCACGGCGGATCTGTGGCGTTTTGGGGCGGCTGTCGCTGCCTTCAGCTTCTTAAAAGTTGAATCTCACTGCTGGAAAATAATGGAAGGTTGAAAACCGGCTGGGAAAGAGTGAACCAGAGAGAGGAGTGGGTTTGGAGAGGGAACCGTGGAATCACACCTGCTTTGGTTTGCAAGGACCTTAAAGCTCATCAAAAGGAGTCGGCAAAGCCTGCACTGGTTCTATTCCCAATCAGTGGGTTTAATTGATAGAGAGAGGGATAATGAGATGAATAAGGTGCTGTGTGATTCTCACAGGCTGCCAGGAAATTTGAATTCAGAAATTAGAAACGATCTAAACAAACTCGAGAGGTGGCCTGAAGAGAATAGGATGTGATTTGGGAAAGTAAAAGGAAAAAAGAGATTAAATAAAGGGTGATAATGGCAGCAGAGGAGGTGGCACCGCAGAGGAGGATTCCAGCTGGTTTTGGAGGCTCAGATACTGCAGAGCAGCTCAGCAGTGCTGGGAGATGTCAGAGCCATCCCCAGATCTCCAGGAAGGGCCCAGCACCAAGGACTGTCGGCAGCACATCGCTGGGATGGGGTCCTGGTGAGCTCCCGTGGCTGGGCTCCGAGAGCTGGGTGGTCCCATGCCAGGTCTGTGCTCCCAGATCCTGGGGGCAGGGTGAGTTTCCTATGAATCTGTACCTTCCAGGTGAAACCCTCCCAAGTCCTGGAACACATTGTCTGGGAATTTGTGGGGTCTTCATCCTACAGCTCACAGCCATAAAGGATCCCATGGTGGCCTTGTCCTGCCTTTGACCTCTTCCAGCCCTTCCTGGCCTCCTTGTTTTCCTGCAGTAGGTTTTTTCCTATAAGGCCTGTGTCACAGACATGAAATTCCATGAGAATCTCTGTTTTCATTTAAGAAAGAAATGTTTCCCGAATATTTGGGAATAACAAAACTGGGAGCATTAGGCGCTGCCAACCCCAACAACTGAGGAGCAAAAAGCAAACAAACACAAATAAACCCTCTGTTCAAAACCCGGCAATTATTTTAGGAACATTTATAATTATTTGAGTGCTTAGGGTTGTTAGTGGTTTTCATAGAATCACAGAATTTCCTGAGTTGGAAGGGACCTGCAAGGATCATCAAGTCCAACTCCTGCACCACCAAAATTCTGGTTTTCAAGATGAAAATCCCGACTCCAATCCTACATGGACCTACCCACACTTGCAGGAGCCTCATCCTATTTTCCAGAGCCATTTATGTTACTTTGAAGGTGAATTTTAGCGGTCAGGTCAGCCTGGGGCTGGGTCAGGGAGAAGATCTGAGCTCTCCATTCCTGCCTGGATCTCATCAGGGATTTAGGCCAAATCCTCAAACTGAGGGATTTCTGCCTCCTAGAGCAGATCAGCATCCCACTAATGGAAAAGGAATCTCATGTGATGATGGAATTAATACATAATCAGTAAGTGTGATCCTCACACCCAGACAAGTCGAGCTCCACAATCCACAGCTGCAGTTTCTCCAGGGTTTTATTTTAATTCCTCTTGTTCTGAGCATTCCTCCCCTTCCTCTGCCATCCCTGAAAAACTTCATCACGTGGCTGAAGAACCTCACAGGTTTAAGTTGTTTTCTGTATCCTGCCCATGCTCCAAGGGTCCTGGCCCAGGAGAAGCAGGAGCCAGAGGGTGGGGAAGGTGCAGAAGGGACAGGTATCCTTGGTGGTCTGGATGGGGAAATGAAGAGCAGTGGAGAGGGTCCTGGGGAGGGTGGGCAGAGGCTGCAGAGGAGGAGAACACACAGAGGACGTGTCTGGAATGACTTTTTCTCTTGATTCCCAAACTTCCTGGGTTTTTTCCAGCATCGCCTTCCCATGCCAGCAGGATTTAACCACAGGTGGGAGGAAGCTGCTGTAGCTTGGGAGATCTCCCTTCCCTTTGGATTTGGTACAGCTCTCTGCATAGCACAGGGCACTCCCTGGCAGCTCTGAGTGCCCCTCCCCACGTGAATTCCACAGATCAGGGAACCTTCAAGTGATGTAAAGCAGCTTTGAGCCCATTCCCCATTTACATTTTGGCAGCAGCTGCAACTCCTGCAGCGGCTGCAGAGCCGAGTTTAACATGTGTGACCTAAAAGCTTTGGAATTCCTGACTTTCTTTTGAGGAAAGCCATCCCTTGCTCTCTCAGTGATGTTCTCAACAACATGAGTACAATAAAGTCTCCTAAAACCTGAAATCCTGGCACTCCAACAGCACATCCACAGGCGTTTACAAGCCCTTAGGAAGGAGTATCCTGATTTTATAGAGCCTCCATCCAGCACTGCAAACTCAATTCCTCTTCCTCAGCGAGATCCAAGATGTACTATACAATCTGCTTTGCTTAAGGCTGTTTTCTCGGTAACTGTGAGCTCTGTCCGTGCAGGAAAGGTAATTATTTGTGTCCAGCTGCTTCCACAGGGCCAGGGATTGAGCAATATCCTCATCTTATAAGAGCAAGATGTACTAAGGAATCACATTCATGGCTTCTTTCCTAGCTCTGCCAGAGAGTCTTCCAAGATTTTCCCTCTCAGGTCATCGCTCTCTCTCTCTGATCATTCATCTGTCCCTCTCACCTTACTCTGTGAATTCTCACCATTAACATTCAGTTGCTCAGAGAAGCTGTGGCTGCCCCACCCCTGGAAATGTCCAAAGCCAGGTTGGACAGGGTTTGGAGCACCCTGGGCTGGTGGAAGGTGTCCCTGCCCATGGCAGGGTGTGGCACCGGGCGCGCTTCTTACAACAACAACAATAAAAGCTGTATTGACTCTTGCTGCGCTTATTTTCACATTTCCCCCTGCACTGCTGATTTTTAAGGACCAGCAGCACTTTGACACCTCATTTTCCTGCATGGATCAGCCTTTGCTCTGTTTTGAAGGAAGATGAGGCCTGGCAGCCCCACAATTCCATCCCGGAGCACGCGGGAGGAGGTTTGGCCAAGGTTTGGCCAAGCCTAAGCACAACTTCTTGCAGAGAGGGTAAAGAAGATGCTGCTCTTGGTTCTGTTGTATGTTTATTTATATGTTATTTGGTGATAATGAGAACCAAATGTTTGGGATCTATTCAGTTCTTAAACTTTTATAGACTCATTGTCTTGATTCTCAACTGTGCAGCCGTCTCCGAGCCCCTGCCTCCCCCGGCATCATGGAAGTGCCGTCGGTGACCAGGCTCAGCTGTGCTCTTACTCATCCTGGCTGGAACAATGATATTCCACACCGCGTTATTCAACCTCCCCGGTGCCTCCTGGCCCCCTCATCCCGACCCCTCGGCTCCCACATCCCGGGTCAGCGCCGGAGCTGGCCAAGGCATTGTCCTGGGGGTGCCACTTTCGGGCTGCGCTAGTGCCAGGGAAAGAGGATACGATCTGTGCCTCGAGGAGCAGACGTGATACATGAAAGATGCTCTGCCAGAGAGCCCAGAGCCTGCTCTGCCCCTCAGATTGCTCACCAAAAGGCAGGGAAAAGGAGGGGGAGGGAAAGGAGGGAGCTGCACCCTAACACTGAGCCTGACCAGGGACCACGGGGAGGGGGCTCCTCTCCCTGCCCCTTGGCAGGGGTTCCTCCAGGCTCCAGCATTCCTGGTGCCATGGTCTCGTTGGGTCCTAGGTTGGACTCAATGACCTCAGAGGTCTTTTCCAACTTAATTGATCCTGTGCTTTTCCAGGCCTGTTTGGCCGGGAGCACAGCTCTGGATTTAGGGCTCCCTGGGGAAAAGGTGCCGTCCCACAGAGCCACACCCTGTCCAGGTGGGACCCCCCCAAGCAGACCCCTCCCCACCTAAACCAGTGACTGCTCTCGCAGCACAAGGGTTTGCAGCAGCTTTGCCACACCCTGAGAGCCCCTTCCAGTGCCTAAAGGGGGCTCCAGGAGAGCCGGAAAGGGACTTTGGACAAGGGATGGAGTGACAGGACACAGGGAACAGCTTCCCACTGCCAGAAGTACATTGGATTAGCACCATGTTGCGGGCAAAGGAAACTGGAACCCCAGTGTCACCACTTGTGTCTCCCCCAGGCAGGGGGAATTCTGGCAGGAGAGATCCTGGAAATCCCCTGCCCCGGGTTTGTGGCCCACGTGCCCATTTCAGCCTCTTTGGCTTTTGCTTCTCTCCCTTCAGAGATGCAAATTCCACGCATAATGATTTGAGCCCAAAGATGCAATTTCTTCATTAATAGAGACAAATACTGTACCAGTTTGAAAACAAGCTAGTGAGAGACTCCAAATCAGAAATACAATTTAATAGGAGAAATAAAATAAATGCAATGGTACAAAACCCAACCCACTGACAGAGTCAGGGTACAAACCTGACCCCCTGACAGTCAGGGGCTTGGCAGCAGTCCAATCAAATGGTGGCTGCAGTCCTCCTGGAGTGATGGTTCCATTCAAGCAGTGACTCTGTAGAAAAGGTCTTAGTCCTCCTCTGAAGGTCCAGTGGCGGAGTAGAAGGGTCTGGTCTTCCTCTGGGAATCCAGTGGGAAAGGCTGCCTCTGGTATTCCAAACCTCACCTTATATCCCGGATGGAATGCTTTGTTCTTCCCCCTGGGTGGAGCATCTCGCAATGGGATGATGTAATTCTGTGAGTCATATGGTGGTTCCTTGATTGCCCATTAAGCAGAGATAGCTCCCATAGGGAGTTATCAAGGATGAGTCATGGTAGGGGATAACGAGCACAGCCCCACCTGTTTTAACAGCTTGCGGAGATGATAAAAGAACACATACTTTTGGTTACATCTTATATTGTAACCTAGGACAAATATAAAGCGACCAAAATCCTTTGCAGATGGAGCAGGGCCACAGCTCCAGCCCCAGCACAGAACCCCAGGATGCTTTGGGTGGGAAGAGCCCTTAAAGCTCTTCCCAACCCACCTGCCTTCCACTACCCCAGGTTGCTGCAAGCCCCGTCCAATCTGGCCTTGGACACATTCAGGGATCCAGGGGCAGCCACAGCTTCCCTGGGCAACCTCTGCCAAGGAAGAATTTCCTCCCAAAATTATGCCTAACTGCCCTCTGTCAGGTTGAAGCCATTCCTGCTTTTCCTGTCACTCCAGACCCTTTTCCAAAGCTCACTTCTGGCCTCAACTCAAACTGTTAAGTATTTTGGGTGAGGCTGGGTGAGTCCAGCGCAAAGAACTGAAGCCCTGGCCTTAAAAAGGGTAAATCCAAGGAATTCATATCAAAGCAGGAACAGTCATAAGGAGAACAGATGGAAGTGTCTTTTTCTGCTCACAGTGATTGGAAACTGCACGCCCAGGCCCTGATCCAGCTACAGGACCCCACATCCGGGGCTTAGTTTCCAGGTGACCCGGGATTTCAGCGATTTCCAGCCTTGGGATCGTTAATGTGAGATGACAGCAATAACCAGGGAAGGAAAACCCCACGTGTTTGTTCTTCCCAGCGTGCCAGCACTTGTGGATTTAAGTGAGGAGAAAGATCACAAGGCTCAGACAGAATATCCTCCAGAACACAGCCCTAAAGCAGCAATTTCCTCTGCGGAGCTCATGTGAGATCAAGGCAGGATAAAGCAGTCCATGTGAGCCTGGCTGAGGGGATTTGGGAAGGGGCAGGAGCCATTTGTCTGGGATGGAATAGCGAAGATTAAATTGGGTGTTACAGAGGGACCTTTCCAGAGGGAACAGCTCCAGCTCCGAGTGCCATTTGCCTTTACTTCTCCTCCATGAGAAGACTCCTGGCTTTGGGAATGCAGCATTCCTAAGCCAAACCTGCTGATAGGAACATGTGCGTTTCATCTCGGAATGAATAAAAAAATGATTGGAAAAGAGCAAACCCCGTAATTTTGGTGGGGAATAATTCCCGTGCGACTGGAGGCAACGCACTCAGGGATGGAAGGGCCGGTTCCTCTGGATCAGTGGGATGGAAACATCTGCTTTATCTCACCGAGGTCTGGAGAGGTAAGAGCTGACAGTTCTTTGTGGGAATCTTTGCTATCTCATTGTACATCTAAATTACATTTATTGATGTCCAACGTTGATGTTTTGGGTAATTCTCGTGGATCTCACAACCTTCTGTTTCAAATTCACAGTCTTCCACCACTCAAACTATTATTATTTTTACCAGTCCCAAGGGTGTGCTGGAGTCTCTTTGGTACAAATTAGAGAGGCTTTTATGAAAAACTCACAGTTTATGGAACAGAGGTTCCCGTTGGCTTCCTGACCCTGAGGTAGTGACAGCTCCCACCGGAGCCTCACCCACAGCAGGGGTTTTAGCACCGTTCCCAACACGGCTTGGGAGCTGACACAGGGTGAGGAACAGCAGTAATTTCCCCCAAGAGGGACAAAAAAAGCCAAATGTTGACAAGTTTATGAGTACAAACATGTCAGGGGATCTCCTGGCAGCGAGGCTTTGCTCTAAGCCCGTGCTGGGTTTACCTGAGGCTGGTTTTTCACCTGGGCTGGGCTCCCAGCTGTGGGAGAAGGGATTTGGGGGAGACAGAGTCCATTCTACAAGGAACAAGAGTGGGGTAGAAATGATCTAAAGATCCCAAACCAAATAATTCTATTTAAAAAACCCCAAACTCAACGAGTTTTGGAGCAAAGATCAAGCAACACAGCTGAGGGAGAGAAGAGGGTGGTGGGAAGATGCTGAGACTGGAGGAAGAAGAGTCACAGAATCCCAGAATTTCCTGAGCGGGGAGGGACCCACAGGATCATCCAGCCCAGCTCCTGCACAGACACCCCAGCAATCCCACCCTGGGCATCCCTGGGAGCGGTGTCCAAAGGCTGCTGGAGCTCTGGCAGCCTTGGGGCCGTGCCCATGCCCTGGGGAGCCCGGGCAGTGCCCGACAGCCTCTGGGGAAGAACCTTTTCTGATCTCCAGCCTGACCCTGCCCTGGCACAGCTCCAGCCGTGCCCTGGGTCCTGTCCCTGGTCACAGGGAGCAGATCGGAGCTGAGTGTGAGCCCTTGGTAAGAATTCCTTGGAAAAGGTGGCAGCTCAAGTGTGAAGGGTAAGCAGGAAACCTGAGGGAGGAGGAGGCAGCAAACCCAAACCTCCCCAGCTCCTTCCCATCACGGGCTTCACTTCAATGCAATTAAAGCTGCATTAATAAACACATGGATTTTTTAGTGGAGAAAACACATCAGTGAAACCTTGATCTTCCTCAGGTACCAAAACAGATCCAAGGCCACGATCCAAAGGAGACACCAGGAAAAGCAGAACAAGGGAGAAAGAAATCTCCCAGTAAAACCCATCTGGCTCACAGCATCCATGGAAATCCATGCAAACCCACCTTCCACAGCCCCTCCAGGCTCTGCTGGGGCAAAGGGGGCTGGAATGAAAAATTAATTGTAAGCTCTTACTTAACACAGATTTTGAGACAAAAAGAAGAGAACAAAGGAGTCCTCCAGGCAAAAAATGTGGAAAATGACAATCATTAATAACGTCAACTCCTCACTCCAGGATTTTCATCAGTTGGCTGAGGTGGCATCACATTGTCAAGTCACAAAAGCCATAAACACACCCAAAAAACCTGTTTGATCCCAGAAAAATAAATGCAGAACTCACCAACATCAGGAGATCCAGCTGGAGTGTATCCAGAATGGCCAGACTTGGAAAGGCCTAAAATCATCTTGGAGCTTCCTGGTAGGGGGAAAACACCCTGAAACTGCCTTCCCGAGAGGAGGAATCCTCTCCTCAGGATTCTCAGTCTCCCATGGTCAAGTGTTGGTGTGAAAAACAAGGATCTCCAGCACATTTTTAGATCCACGTTTCTGGATTTGTATGAATCAATCCCAAGTTCTTCTCTGCTCAGGGAGGGTGGAGAAGCTTCAGGAGGTCTGAAATTGTTCAGAAATACACGTGTTTGAAAATGATCCTTTTCCTTTTTGATAACCCAGAAAGCAGAAGCTGGTGTGCCATCTATTAAACTATAAATAAAGACATAAAATAGGAATTCCTTACCCACATCCAGCAGGGCTGAGATTCGAAATCCAGACCCCACCCAGGATTTCGGCATCTGGAGAGTCCCATCTCACACCTCAAAACATTCCCAGGCCTGGGCTTTGATTTGGGTCTGCAGCCCTTTGTGTTGATTTCTCGGGGGTGCAGCCTTTTCCAGGCTCTTTCCAGCAGAAATCTTTCCGTGCTGCCCACTGCAGTTTTTATGGAGCCACGAGGCAAATTTACAGCTGAGAAACTTCTCTCTGGCCCCACGCTGCCTCCCAGCTTTGATGTGCACAGCCCTATAGCCATGAAAACTCACATCCACTTAACTCAAATCCCTGCTCATCAAATCCTTGGGAATCAGCACGTTCCTGGGTGGATTTGCAGCTGCTGCAGCACTTTGGGCACCACGTGGCCACCGAAACCCTTCCCTGGGAGCTCAGGAGTGGCATCGCTGCTCTGCAGGCACCCAGGAGGTTGGTGGGAACAAGAGGTGGCACCAGAATTGCCGGGACACATCCTGCCATCAGCATTCCCAAAGGAAAAGACCGCAAGCACTCCCCTGCAAAGGCTGATGCTGCATCCCAACACTGTTTACCAGCCCAGGCCCCTGCAGGACCCTTTTGTGCAGTTCCTAAAGCCCAGCTGGGCCCCAGAGCTCTCAAACTGAGGCAGTTTAGGGCACACCCAGGAGGAACCACTCTGGAGCTGGGAATCATCTGAGCTGCTGTAATCACCTGGCAGGACACCCCGGGGCACCTGAGGCTGACTGGGGACAGGCTCCAGTGGGTGCTTTCCTGTCTGGGGGCCCAAACACCTCTTCCATCCTCTCTGGGCACCCTGTGCCAGGGCCTCCCCACCCTCACAGCCAGGACTTCCTTCCTAATATCCCACCTAACCCTGCCCTCTGGCAGTGGAAAGCCATTCCCAGTGTCCTGTCCCTCCATCCCTTGTCCAAAGCCCCTCTCCAGCTCTCCTGGAGCCCCTTTAGGCACTGAAAGGGGCTCCGAGGTCTCCCTGGAGCCTTCTCTTCTCCAGGTGAACAGCCCCAGCTCTCCCAGCCTGGCTCCAGAGAGGCTCCAGGCCTCGGAGCAGCTCTGTGGCCTCCTCTGGACTCACTCCGGCAGCTCCATGTCCTTCTGATTTTGGGGTTCCAGAGCTGGAGGCAGCTCTGCAGGTGGGGTCTCACCTGAGTGGGGCAGAGGGACAGAACCTCCCCTTCCTGCTGCCCACGCTGGGGACGTGCAGCCCCCTCATTATCCCCCGCAGGCCCCCTCACTGTGACCCCTGCAGCACCCCCGCTCTGTGCCCTGCTTCTCCAGCACAGCTGGCGCCTCCCCCATTTGCCTTCTGCACCAATCTGCTTTTTAAAAACATTTATTTCCCTCCCCATCCAATTTCTTCCCCTTTTCCTGGTTTTCTCTCCGAACAAAGGGTTTCCAGCTCGGGATGGGGATGGCCACAGTGCAACTCCAGAGCTTTATCCCGTGGCCTTTCCCAGCCTGGCACGCAGCGCTCAATTTGGAGCGCGGTGTCCTCGCTCTGTTCCATGCCGAGCTCTGTTGTCCAGAGGAATTAATTCCAGATTATGTGTGGGTGTGGACTTCAGCTGGGCAAAATTTGGATACCCTGGTTGAGTCATTATTGTCTGATGAATCTCTTGGTGACAGCCTTCGCCCCTATTGTTCTGAGGTGAGCCCCGTGGCAAGAAATGTGAAGGCAAGAAACAAAAGAATATAAAGAAAGGTTACGAAATCAAATTCAGTTAAGGCAGGGTTATTGTCCCTCCATCCTGCCTCTCTGGCCTCCAGTTGGGATTGGATTTGGCAGGAAAACTACCCCCGTGGGACAGCCGGGGTTTAGGGCACGTTCTGGGGGGAGCCCGTCCCCGTGGGACCCTGGTGGCCCCAGTGACACAGCAGAGACAGGGAGGAAGAGTTATCATCAATTCTTAACATTTTATTTCTTTACTGGGTTAAACAAGGAGCAGAGAAAACCTCGGCCCCAAAATACAACAGAACTGAAAGCATTACAGGTACAGAGACTATTGAACACAGAGAGTAGTAGGATAATATTTTAATACAACTGAATTATAGCATGGGATTGTGTTTTTGTTGGGTTTTTTTTGTTTGTTTTTTGTCAAACCAGTTTGGAAAATAAATGTAATAGGAACTAGTGCAAAAAAGTTCTAAACATGAAGCACAGTGTATAAAATGGCATAAGAAAACTGTCCCCTCGAGGACACAGTCACTTTCTTATGACAGAAGGGAGAAAGAGAAACAGAAGGGGGGTGGGAACAGAGGGAGGGTCTGGGAGGCGGAGGAGGAAAAGCTGGAAAGAAAGAGAAACCGGGCCGGGGGATTAGAAAGGATACTTTGACTTCAGCAATGTTGGTTTGTTTCACCACCACGCACTGGAAAAGGACCTCGTTGGGGCCGGGCCGAGCTCTGTCACCACCCACATGGCACAAGCACTTGAGAAGGGTTCGGGCACCAGCGGCCTGGGCGCTGCAGGGGTCGGGTCCCCACAGGTCCCCCCGCGGCTCTGGGACACCCAGCCCAAGGCAGGGAGCCCCAGCTCGGACACACTCCGCAGGAAGAAGGGCACGAGGGGCTGGGGTCTCCTCCTGCTCTCCCTTCCCACATCCCTCCTGATGTGGAGCAGCACTGGCTCCCTCAAGGACCAGCACATGGACTTTGTTCCTAATTCCCACCCCCGTGCTCAGACGGGAGCGTCTCCCTTTTGAAGGCATCCTGAGGCTGTGTCCGAACAGGAGGCTCAGAGGAGCTGGATTCAGTTTGGGTTGGAACAGAAAACCAAACCAAACCTCCATCAGAGGGATGGCTTGGGATCCCCAGGAATTCCTCCCAGGCAGCAGCATCTGTGATTCCCACGGGGAAGGTGTCCCTGCATTCCCAAGGTGTTCTCCCTGCCTGCCCAGCCAGGCTTTGCTCCAGCCTGTTCCCACCACGGAGCCACCCAGCCTCCTGCCCTGGAGAAACTGGCTGGATGCTATTTTAAGGAGAGCTGGTTGGAATTCCTTACAAATTGCTATTCTCTCCCAATCTGCTGCTGCCCGTTCCAACTGTGCGAGCAGAAAAAGTGTGATTGATTTTTTTTTTCCTTCATTTTCTTTTTGGAAAATGAAAGGTTTTGTGGGAAAGGGCTGTTCTGGATGCATTTCTCTATTTGCTAAAAAAAAAGGAAAAAAAGAAAAAAAATTTGGTCATAATGATCAATCTGGCTTGTTTTGACAAGTTTCAAAATTAAAAAGAATCACTGTCTGGCTCTTTTTGTCTTTTTGTTTTGCAACTCAGGCATGTCCAGTTCCCAAATACATTTAAAAATGGTAAAACCAACCCCAAATTTCATAAGCCAAACCTAATTCTTGGGGGTTTTTTGTTGAGTTTCAGTTTACAACGAGCGGAGTTGTCGACTTTCCGGGCTGAAAAAGGATCACCCTGAAATGCTAAAAAGACTGGAAACTGCTCCTGGTCTTGCCTGGAACACAAGTCCTGGAGATGTGGAGCAGGAAAGGGTGGAGGGACTGGGCTCAAGAACTCACCCATCTCCTGCCCAGGCCTTTGAGAGGGGCTGAGAGCTTTGATAAAACCCCAACAACTTCTAAAATTAATTATTCCTCTTTTTTTAATGACACTCAATTAAAAATGGTCTATCCTCCACCAGAGCATTCCCTCTGCTCCCTTCCTCCTTCTTCACAGCAACATGCAGGGCTGGGAGGTCACCCAAGGAGCCACCTGGACCAAGAACACCCAAAAAGAGCTGCTAAAATCCTTCCATTCCTGGAATAAAATGGACTTATGGGGGGAGCTGTGCAGCTCCAGGGCTGCTGTGATCCAGGAGCTCTGAGCAGGCTCCTTCTGCGGGAGAAGGGGTGATTTTGGGGTTGTGTGATGGTGGTACTTCCAGCTGGGATGCCATGAGCTGACTTTTGGGCTGAAGGAGATCCTTAACGTCCAACCTGAACACTAGACATGGCCCTTCCCAACTTTTCCAGCATAATTTAACCGAGGTTTAACCCCCAGGGAGGGGAAGCCCCAGGGAAGCACAGAGAGCTGACACACAGAACTCCCTGCCAGTCTTGGGTTACAGTGTAAGATGTAACCAAAAGATAGGTGGGGCAGCGTTCCTTATCTTCCCCGTGACTCAGCCCTGATAACAGCCAGCCCTATCTGATAACAGCCTCTGGGGAAGCAGCAGCCACTCCGTGGGGGCTCTCTCTGCTAATGGGCCATCAGAATGGCTCACAGAAATACAACAGCCCATTGTGAGATGCTCCGCCCAGGGGGAGGAACCCAACAGTCCCACCTGGATATAATCTAAGGCTTGGAACACCATAGCAGCACTACCACTGGATTCCCAGAGGACAAGAGCTCCATAACCACCACTGGGCCTCCAGAGAAGGACCAGGTGATCCTTTCTACAGGATCACCGCTTCGACAAGACCACATCCATCACTCCAACAGGGCTGCAGCCACCATGTAATCAGACTGCTACCACCACCCCGACCGACAGGGCGTCAGGTGGTACCCTGACTCTGTCAGTGTTGCTGTACTACTGCCTTTAGTTTAATTTTCCTATTAAGTTGTAGTTCTGACTTGGAATCTCCTGCTGCTTTGCTTCCACACTAGGACATTTTTGGGGCCCAAGTGGGGCAGCCCTGGCAGTGTGGCCGAGGTGGAAGATGGCAGTGGCGAAGCGCAGCGCTCTTTCCTTGCTGAGGGTTTACGCCGAGGACTCGGACCCGGAGTCGGACAGCGAGGCCGGCACGGCGGGGAGCAACGGGGGAGCACCCACGGGGGAGAAAGGAGACCTGGTCTCAGCTGGGTATGGAGAAGATGACTTTACCTGCCTGGATGGGGATGAGGAAAGGTATGAAAAGGAGGATGATGAGAACAGCAGGCAGTCAGAAGATGATGATTCAGAGACTGAAAAACCTGAGGCTGGTGACCTAAAGAAATTCCCAGAAGCGGAGGAAAGAGATCGTCAGGAGCTGGTTGCTTCTTTTTCAGATAGAGTGTGGAACATGTCTCCAGATGAGATCAAAATCCCTCCTGAGCCTCCTGGCAGATGTTCTAACCAACTGCAGGATAAAATTCAAAAGCTATATGAGATGAAAACGAAGGAGGGCATGGATATGAACTACATGATCCAGAGGAAAAAGGAATTTCACAACCCCAGCCTCTATGAAAAGCTGATCCAGTTTTGTTCCATTGATGAAATTGGTACAAATTACCCAAAGGACATGTTTGATCCTCATGGCTGGTCAGAGGATTCCTATTATGAGGCACTAGCTAAAGCCCAGAAGACTGAGAGGAACAAATTGGTGAAGGCCAAGAGAGAACGTACAAAGATTGAATTTGTGACTGGCACGAAAAAGGGTACAACAACAAGTGCTGCTTCCACGACCACCACAACATCCAGCACCACTGTGGGAGATGCCCAGAAGAAGAGGAGGAACGAGTGACATGCGTCGAGGAAGGATCTCATAGAATGACTCACAGAAATACATCATCTCGTTGTGGGATGCCCCCTCCAGGGGGAGGAACCCAACATTCCTACCTGGATATAACCTAAGGCTTGGAACACCATAGCAGCACTACCACTGGATTCCCAGAGAGCTCCATAACCACCACTGGACCTCCAGAGAAGGACCAGGTGATCCTTTCTACAGGATCACCGCTTCGACAAGACCACATCCATCACTCCAACGGGACTGCAGCCACCATGTAATCAGACTGCTACCACCACCCCGACCGACAGGGCGTCAGGTGGTACCCTGACTCTGTCAGTGTTGCTGTACTACTGCCTTTAGTTTAATTTTCCTATTAAGTTGTAGTTCTGACTTGGAATCTCCTGCTGCTTTGCTTCCACACTAGGACATTTTTGGNCCCAGTGGTTTGGGTTGGAAGGGACTTTCAAGCCCATCCAGTGCCACCCCCTGCCATGGGCAGGGACACCTTCCCCTATCCCAGGCTGCTCCAAGCCCCGTCCAACCTGCCCTTGGACACTCCCAGGGACGGGGCAGCCATAGCGTTTCCAGGCAACCTCAACAACCCATCCCAAACCTCCACGCTCGGTGCCACCAGAGACCAGGAGGCACCTGCAGAGCTCAGCATGGGGACGCTCCATGGCCTGGCCCTGCAGGGTCCTGCCCAGGAGCAGCAGATACCCGGGATCTTCCCTTTATTCCTTTCCTCCAGGCGGCAGCCAAGCATCTCCCGGCCCCGCCCGCGGCCCTGAGTGGCAGTGAATGAACTGCCCTGACATCTCCTCTTGAAGCAAAGCAAAATGTGTTGAAGAAAAACCAGTTCCAGATGTTTTCCCAGTGTTGCCAAGTTACTCAACATGTTCTGCTTTAGTTGTCAGATGCTTTCAAAGCGATTTCCCTAACTCCGAGCACGAATGGTGAGGGCTCTCCCTGGGAATCTTCTGCCTGGGGCTACCATGGATCTGTATTTTCATAAGAAAAAGACTCAACTAATGATTAATGTTCCCCAGAGGAAGCGGGGCCTTTCTTTGGGATTTTTCTTCAGTTATTTTTAATTAATTTGTACAACTGGCAGCTACATGAAAGTGCAAAACCCGGGAATAACGCTGGACCCGGCTCCCTTTGCTCCTTCTCCCTGCCCACACCTGGAGCTTGTGGAGACAACATCATCCCTCACCTCCCAGGGGATGAGAAACCTCCCCGCCAGGGAGGATTCACTGCTTCCCACTGGGAATTTTCTCTGAGCAAAGAGAAGTTCATCCACTGAAGGAAAAGTTCAGTTTTACATATTAATCCCAACACGGGGCACCTTCTTTAGGGAGAAGAGATAAGATCATTGGACAAAAAGGACAAAGCCCCTTGGGTTTAAGTTCCTGGTAGGATGATAAATCATTTAGAGCTTGTGTTTTCCAATGTGGAAAACATTTGGGATTGCAAAGGGCCCCTGCTCTGGTGGGCACAGGGCTTGGGGTGAAGCATCCCTGGATGCACAGGGCAAGGAAGCCCCTTCCCTCCTTTTCCAGGCACATCCCCTCCACGTCGTAACAAAAATAATGCCAGTGGTGTTAAGTGAGACAATGTCAGCGTCTGCTTCCCGGGCTGTTCCCGTGGAGAGCAAAGCCAGAGCGCTCGTGGATGGAGGATTAGGAGGTTGTAATGTCAGACCAAAGGCAGGAATTTTATCCGACGGGCTCCTGATGACGGACTGCTCCATACACCGCTTCCAGCTGCTCCTGCTCTGGGAACAGCCTTGTCTGGATCTGCTTAAGGAGATTGGCAAAGTGCTGAATGCAGCATATGGTGCCCTAAAACCACAGAACTTATTGACAGCAGCCCAGACTCGCTAAAGAAAAGATCTCCTTCCAAAGCCTCGCTCTGGGAAGACTCAGCACTTTCCTCCCACTTGCAGCAGGTAAGGCCCATCCTGTGCTCCCAGAGCAGATCTGCATCTCGTGTGCTCCCTCTGGCATCTCGTCCTCCTGGGAACACCCCCCAGGAGCCATGGCCTGGAAAACGCATGGATCTCCTGCCCTGGGGGCCTCCTCACTCCCAGTGGATGGGGCTCAAACCTCCCCTGTAGCCACCCCAACCAGCCCGGTTCTGAACTGGCTCCACTTCCCGATTCACTGGGATGCAGCGCGTGCTCCTGGCCTCCCGAGGGAAGCCTCCGGCTGGTGTTAGGGAAGGTGAAACCATTTCCCACAGCTCCCAGGTTACCCCAGCAATCCCTGCCAGCACCCCCTGAAGATGACTTGGGCTGTTGGACCTCAGTCCTGCAGCTCTGTGGAAATCATGGAGTCATGGAACAGTTTGGGTTGAAGGGATCTTAAATCCCATTTCTGTTCCACCCTCTGCCATGGGCAGGGACACCTCCCACTGGACCAGGCTGCTCCAAGCCCTGTCCAACCTGGCCTTGGACACTTCCACAGCTTCTCTGGGAATCCCGCATCACCCATCACCATCCCCCAGGCCTGGCCTGATGCTCCATCACTAGTGGGACACGAGGGCCTTGGGGCAGGGAGAAGGACATACATCCCTCAGGATGGTGCCGGATCCGGATCCAGACGTGGTGCAGGGACTGAGGCCGAGCCACCCTGTGCCCACCAGCGCTGCTCAGTGTCACAGTGACTCAGGGCCACTTGCTGACGCACCACACCGGGCTATTCTCTCTCCGATGAGTCGCTCCAAGATTGGACTCAGCCTATCTCCGAGAGAGGCGCCTGGAATTAGCTTAACTCTTGACAGTACAGGACAAATCTAATTTCCTTTGGGACCTGGCCATCTGGAGGCAGGGACGGGGCTGTGCTCCCTCCCCTGGCCTGCCTGGGAGCTTTTGCTCCTTGTCAGAGCAGCCACAACCCACTGCTCACAGAAAACCAAGGAACTGGATCCCGGTTTGCAGAACTGCTCCATGTCCAACTGCTCTGATTGGTGTAAACGAGGCTGAAATTACATGGATGTCATGAGGAATAGTCAAATGAGAGACATCCTACTTTTCTGGGTGTTCAGCAAGGGAATCTGCTTGGGAAACACTCTCCATCTTCCATGAGCACCACCTCTCCCACCCCAAAAACCACGGGACAATGGGATCACAGGCCTCGTCTCTGCAGGACTTTGGGAACAGGCAACTGGTGGTGTGTAAACATCACCCCAAAGCTCTGAAATTCAAGTCAAAGCAGGAATCAAACATTCAGCTGCTTCTCAGAGCCTCTTTGGTCTGGAAATGGGCTGGAAACGTCAGGAAACCTGTGCTTCCCACGAGACGCCCGGTACTTCCTTCTTCCAGCCGGGCAGGAAGTAGCTTTGCTCATGGGGCTCTGCTCACGGGGCTCTGCTTGGTTTTGCTTCACCTCAACAGACTAGAAACCATAAAACTCCTACAGGTCATCAACTTCTTGGACCCTCACAGGGATCTGGGATCAATTTGGGATGCAGCAGGACATTCTTCCTGCTCCACCTCTGTCTCCTGCAGTGACCCATGCAGGGCTCTGCTGTAGGTTCCTGTCAAGAACCTCGTGCTAAAACACCCCCTCTTCCTTCCCTGCCCACACCCAGGACAAATTCCAGCCCCTGGTGCCCAGCCCGGAGGCACCACCTCGCAGTGTCCATGCTGGGAACAGTTCTGGTTGGTGGGTGGAGAATTGGGAGTTTCCTAGGAAATGACCTGGGGATCAGATCCTAGGGATCTGATGTTTGTTTGGGGCTGAATCCCTGGATATGCTGAGCTCAGGTTAAAAAACCACCCCGAGTGAGCCGAATGAGGCTGCACCAGCCAGCACCTTGCCTGGCCAAGTCCAGCTGGGCTCCCAGAAATTTCCGGATCTGGGGGCATCCATGGATTGAAACTATTCACAAAAATGCTCCTCCCTAGCTGGGCTTTATTAGTGCCTCTTTGTGTGGGAGACTCTCCCTCCAAGCCAGATTTCTCCAGCCCGTTTGCCCAGTCCTCCTGCCATCCAGTCAATGATTTGTAGCTGGGAAGCAGGAAGGATGCCTTTGGGATTCCCTGAATCCAGCTGTTGCCACGTGGGATCCCTCTCCCTCACAGCCTGTGTGCTGCTGGAGTCACATCTCCCCAACTCCTCACTGAGACCAGCCCCACCAGCCAGAAAAGACAACAAAAAAGGTTACACCAAATCATCAGGACACTTGGCAAAGTGGGATGTGGGAATGCTGGGAGCATCCCTCCTGCTCCATGCCTCCTCCCTCTCCACCTCCTCGCAGGAGCAGGAAAGGCCAGGCTGGAGGAGCAGGTTGGGATGCAGTGGGACCAACCCCGAGCGGTACCACAGTGCAGTGTGACAGCGTCCCACTCCTGTCCCCAAATGCCATCAGCGAGGCACGCTGAGGACACTGCGCCCCACCAGGGTGGTTCTGCCCCGAGCCGGTGGCTTTTCCCTGGGACAGGAGTGGGCCAGGCCGTGCCGGGAGGTGCCGCCCCTCCGCCTGCTCCCTCGGGATTCACAGACCCAGGAGAAAAGGAACGAGGGCTGGGCCGACCGTCAAACCTCGGCACGGCGCGGGCGGGAGAGGCGCGGGCGCCCAAGGCACTCGCGGCAGCGGCCGGGGGACACTCGGCAGTCCCATGGGGACACCCCTCGATCCCAAGGGATCCCTCCCCTCGGTCCCCCCGCCCCCGTGCCGTTCCTGCCCACCTGGCGCCGGCGGGGCCGGGAATGCTGCCCCCGCCCGAACCCTCCTGGCGCCGGGTCCCGCAGCCCTGTGCGCGTTAGAGACTCTTCACCACGGGGATGCCCCGCGCGAGCAGCTCTTGGGGGATGTGCGGGGGTGCGTGTGCGCCACCCCCAATCCCGTGCCTCCCATTGGAGGAATAGCATGTGCCCCCCTTGTGGAAAAAGATCTGGCGTTCTCCTTGGAGGTCGGCTCTGCCCTCCGCGTCACTCGTCCCGTGCCACGCTCTCCTCCAGGGCGGGCGGGGCCTCCAGGCCGAGCCCCCCGGCGCCGCCGTGCACGCTCGAGAAGGACACCATGGTGTGGAGGAGCATCAGGACCAGCACGCACAGTCTGATCCTGCTGCTGCCGAGGCGAGACCCCGCGGAGACCGGCAGCAAGGACGGCGAGCGGGGCTGGTGGTACTGGTGGTGGTGGTGGTGGTAGAGGTGGTAGTGGTTCTGCCGCTGGTGATGGAGGTGGGGGTCGTGGCGGTGGAAATGGAGCGACTCTGACGCCGTGGATTTGGGGGATGTGTCCTCGTTGCTGTCTTGGGGGTGCTCGCAGGAGTCCCATTGCACCTCGCAGCACTTGGCCTCCTCGTCAGGCAGCTGGTTCTCCAGCAGCCCTGCGGGAAGGAAGGAAGCAGGAGGAGGGGTCAGCGGGACACTGAGGCTGCGGAGGGAGCGAGCCCTGGTGCCTCCCAGCTGTGGGATGGGCACACTTGAGAACCAGAACACCCAGACACCCCCTGGGACTGGCCCCCAGCACGTCTGTGAGCCTGCATACACCAGCAAGGCGAGCTCAGAGCTCCCCAAATGCTGCTCACAGCAGTTCAACATCCCCACCGTGCTTTAATCCATCACCTGCAGCTCCTTCCATGCTTTAGCTTTCAGTCAGAGTTCCACCTCCCGTGCTGAGATGTTGCTGTGTCCCCATTAACCCCTTATCCTGCACCCTCGGGATGGCCACGTTTTGGCATCAGGCAATGTTTCCACACTGCCCCTCCTCCCACTCCGCCCCGACAAGCCTTCCTGCTTGGAAACCCGGGAAGTGGCTTGGAAATTCCCCAGGGCTCACCATCACCCTGTGTGCCCGGTGTGAGCCCGGCCCTCCTTACCCGTACAGATGAAGCCAGGCAAACCTCCATAGATCAGCTCGTCATTGTCCGGTAACACGAAGGGGCACCTGGTCTGCACCTCCAGGCAGTATTGCTTGCATGGGATCCGCTGCCGGCACTGCTGCTGGGTCACGTTGAAGTACTCGGAGCACAGCCACGCCTTGTAGACAGCCTGGAGGAAATCATGGAGAGGAACACGTCACTTCCCAAGCACCGGGATAGCAGGGGCACGGCAGCGTAAAAGGGGAAGGGAGAGCTCCCAGCTCTCGTGGGAAATGTGTGTCGGGGTCCTTTGTTGAACAGCGATGGATTCAAACAACCCACTGGAGTGTCACAATGGTGGAGCTCGTCTATCCAGCTAAATCCACCACAAAAATAAAGCTAAATAACCACATGGAATAATGTCCCCACAGAGAGGGGACAGATTCTGCCAACATCAGTGACCCAAGAGCTCAGTCCATCACACCAAAATTCAAACGTTGCTTATCACCTGTCCCAGAGCATCCTCCTCACCCGTAAAACACCCCAGCGCTCCCCAGGGCAGGGGAAGGATTCCTGCCTCCTCTGAAGTGCCTTAGTCCCCACCAGCTCTGGATGTGGGACATGGGACAGCAAAACAGATGGTCCTTACTGGAAATTTCCTGCTGGAAAAGCTGCTGGACAGAAGCAGTTGGGATGCAGCACACAGCAGCTGCACCTCAGGCTTGTCCCACTCTGCCACCAAGTAACACCTTCCTCACCTTCCCCACCTGGTCCTGGGAGAGATTCCCGATTCCCTGACACCTGGAACTTCTGCTGTGCCATTTCTTCTGGCTCAAGGGAAAAACTTTTCATCTCCTGTGGATGTTCTGGCACTGGGATGTACCAAACAGCAGTACAGGTGTCTCCATGTGCTCTGTTCACCTTCCAGCTGTGCTCGGCAACATTTCCAGAAGGAAGAGCACCCTGGGGCTTCGGCTGTGACTGCAAGGCTCTGCCACATTCCCTGCCTCTCCAGCCTGACCAGTCCTGGGTTTCCCTCTTCCCTTCCAGCCCCCATGTGCTTGTGCCTATTGCAGATAGCCCAGATGGCCTCAGTTACAACCATATTCCCAAATTTCCCTTATCTCCCCAGCATCAGGCATGGGGCAAGTTGTTTGTCTCCAGTGGCTGAAGCAGAGAGGGAGGGAGAGCTCCATTTCTCCTGGAGTGCATCATCCCTCAGGCTGCAAAAAACACATGGCACTTCCAGCTCATCCATGAGCTCCTGTGGGCATGAGTGACAGCACCATGGTCATTCCATGACCACATCCAGCTTCCTTTGAAACCAGCTAGAAAGGGCTCCCTATGATTCAAAGGGAATGAGTTTCCCTCCTTGGCATGCTTAGAGAAACCCCGTGCTCCTCCTTCCAGCTGCATTTTCATTTTCTGGAGGCTTTAAACCTATCACTTCTTTGTTTCCCCATGTTTTCCATAGATCCTTATCATCATTTGTTTGGCACACGGTGGTGTCTCAGGATTAAAGCTAGTTGGGAAATTCTTGGCAAGTTATTTCAGTTTGGCTTTTTTTTTTCCCCTGGAAAATGCCAAATCATGAAACTCAGAATTTTCACAGAAGTGTGTTAGCTTCGGTGAAACTTGCGTACCAAAAAGTTTAATGGGCACCAGGACACAATTTTTGGAGTGAACATTTTGGAGCAGACCCCAGTACCGTGGCCAGGCCTTTCCCCTGGGATGTGGGAATGCAGGTGCTTGTTCTCCCTGTCCTGTTGGATGTTAATTACTGAGACACAGTGGAACAGCTCCAGAGGAGGGAATGACTCTGCAAACACAGTGTGAGGACACAGGCAGGAGGGTTTAGAGGTCTGGATCTGCATCCCTGAACACGTCATCCCTGGAAGTGTCCAGGGCCAGGCTGGATGGGGCTTGGAGCCCCCTGGCATAGCGGAAGGTGTCCCTGCCTGTGGCAGGGGGTGGGACAGGACGGGTTTTAAGGTCCCTTCCAGCCCTAACCATCCCATGACTTCATGATCTCCCTGAGCTGATTCCCTGGAGCAGAGGAGGAAGAGGCCATGCTCCAGAGGGGCCACAACCCCCACTGCAACACGTGCCCTCCCTGATGGCCTCTGCTCCCTTGGGGACAGTGGTGGGGGCAAGGGGACACGGGGACAGCAAGGAGGACACAGCAGGACCCCTGAAGGGGTGGCACATGGCCCTCTGCAAGCCCCATAAGCTCTCCGCTGGGAAAGCAGGACCTGTCACTGCTGCTATGGAACCTCAGCGGGATGTAAGGGAGGCTTAGAGAGCTCAGGGGACAGTGACACCTTACACTGATGGGACACAGCACCAGGGGGAGTAAAATGGGCTCCAAGGCACCCACTGACTGCCCAGGATTTATCCAGACAGGACACATCCTTATTCCAATCCGAGGACTTGACAAGTCCCTGCCTGGACACGATGCTGTTGCTCCCACACGCTCCAGACGCGCTCCAGACACACTCCGGTGTAATCTGGAGCAAAACAGAGTGGGCTCTTATTAACTGCCTTAATTATCTGGGCTGCCTTTAGAGCAACAAGGAGAGGGTGTCCTGAGAACACCCCGACCCTCAGAGCATCCAGCAGCAAGGGGCTGGAGGAGCTGCTCCTTCCCCTGGTGACCATCCAGGATTTTGGACAGCTGGTGTGGATGACCTGCTTGAATTTGAACTTGCTGAAGTTGGGCAGGATGAATTCCCCCCAAAGCCATGAAGTTTTCAGGATTAAAAGCCAGATGGATTAACTAAACCACAACCAGCCTGTAGTTTAAAGGGGAATTATGATGCACAAGGAGCTTGATGGGCATCACTGATGTGCCTGGCCCCATCTGGGATGGACACCCTGAATCCATCCCTCCAGCTCAGCCTCTTTTCCAGCCCTCATCTGCCTTAGGAAAAACATCTCCATCAGTGGGACTTCCTCGTGTTTCCCAAGGAGGTTGTTTTACAGCACTTATCTCGCTGCCTACAAGTTTTCCTTCATACTTGACCTACATTTTTCCATCCAAAAGTTCACTCCCTTCAATCATTCCCTCCACCATTCCCTCTCCCTGCTCCGTGTTTACACATCTCTAATATTTGCAGATGTCTCACGCTCCCCCTTTAGTCACAACTCAGGCAAGCTCGGCTGATTTACTCACTCCCATTTCCTGCCAGTCTTCTTCCCAGCTCCGACTCTCTCCCACGCTGCTTCCCAGATCCCAGTCACATCCCAGCTCCCACCTGGGCTCACGTGCAGTCCGGCATGGAGGGTGCAGTGGATGCTCCAGCAGAGGACTGTGGGTGTCACCTGAGCTGTCTCAGCTCCGGATTTGGGTGGAAAAGGCAGCTGGAACAGGAGATTTCCCAGAGCTTTGTAGGAAGCTGCTCAGGCTCACCTTGCTCTGCCGTGGAAACACAGCTGGCACAAGCAGGCTCTGCATGGATCCACACGTTTTCCCCCTAAAATGTTTGTGCTGATTCCCATCAGGGAAGTCTGGCAGAGGGCTGGGGTCACAGACATGGACATTCCACGAATTTAATGAAAACATGGAAGGGGAGACTGCCAAGGATCTGGTGATGCTACTGGGGAGGGCAGAGTCGGAGCATTCACCCAGAACCTGAACCGGAATTCCCTGGGTGCCTTCCACTTTTCCTTCCCTTTCCAGGGCAAACGCCTTCCCTGAGGGAAGCACTGATCCCAGCCAGCCCTTGCCATTCCCTTGCTGCAGATCCTCCAGGTGCTGCAGCAGGAATTCCTGCACCTCTGCAGGATGGAAACTGCCTGTGTGTACTGAAAAACAGACATCCAAGACCTGCTGGTCCAGCAGGGCTCTTCCATTCCACCGGGATCAGGCTGAGACACAGGTGGGTCTCCAGGAGATCCCAGTATCCTCCTGTCACTCATCCACAGAGATCCATGTCACAGGCAAGGAGCAAATTCCCTTTGGATGCTCAAGGCTTTGGTATCTCCAAGCTTACCCCACACAGCCTCCTTTGTTTTGCTGTTAAAAAGGACATGTGAAAATTTAGGACAGGAAGAAATTGATTCCCTCCTTACATCAACTAGGAAAGCTCCCTGGTTTCCATCCTTGCCCCCTCTGGATTCTTCAGGAAGCGGGCTGGGTTGCAATCAGTGTTCTTGCCATTCTGGTTTGGCTTTTGGCAGATCTCCAGCCTGGCCAAGTAAATATAAGTGCCCTGAACTCCAAAATAGCTCCAGTTTGGTGCCCTCTTCCTGCATTTTTCGCTCAGGGGACTGGCTGCATGACTCCAAGAAAGCACACAGAATTTGGCTGCCTAGGAAAGGAGCCAACTTCAGACACCCAATTTATATGGGAGGAGGAGGAGGACAGGCTATCTGTCCACATCAGAATTTTGCAGGTGGGATGAAAAACCTCATCATAAAAGGCATTTTAAAAACCCAAAATGAATTGGATTTCCAATAGCGAACTAAGCTCCCTGTCTGCTCACATTCCAGCGGGATCTGGAAGCAGCAGTCAGAGGGACGGCGCTTTCACAGGGAATTCTGTGCCAAACGGGAGTTCTGCCCTGCCTGCACTATTCCCTCTGTCTCCTGTCAATACCAGGACACCATTCCCCACCAAACAACTTTTCCAAAGCCCTTCTGTCTCCTTAGGATTTCTGCACAAATGTGGCTACTTCAAGGCCAGTCCTGTTGCTGCCAGGATGTTGGAAACTCTGGCACTGCCTGTGGAACCATCGCAGCTGCATTTCGGGAGAACCGAGGAGCAGGAATGGAGCAGCACCCTGGGGACACACCGCCACTGCAGAGGATGCAGGGCTTGGGCAGTCTGGATGCCCACTGGGAACACCAGCTGTAATTAACACAACAAACTGTTGTTTTCCCATCTGAACAGGAATCAGTGCTCGGGAAGTTTCCCCAAAGAAAATCCTGCTGATGGCACAAATTTAACAAACCCTTCTCCTTAATTAGAGGCAGGGGTTAGGGCAGCACCCCCAGCCCACAATCCACTTCTCTGGAAGGGGAAGATGCAGACTGGAAGGCAGAGAGGGAAATAGGGAGTTTTTCCCTACAAAATAACCCTGGAAGGAGACCTTGGAGTGTGCTTGGACCAGAGGTGAGGATCACTCTGGAAGGTGGGCTCTGCCATCATGACTCTCCTCCTCTCCCTCTTCTCATTGGGTGCACCCAGCTCCCAGCAGGGACAGGAGGAGAAATCCCTGCCTGTCCCTGCCAGACCCCCAGCCCGGAGCAGCCCCCTCCCCTCCCGGCGCAGTGCCTGGGACTCACAATTCCATCCTGGCCTGAGAGGAGCATCTGGAGTGGCTGTGCCTCATTAATCTTGGACACAGGGAAATGAGCACTGCTAATGAGCCGCTCGGGCAGCTCTCCAAGCTCTGGCACACCACGATGCAGCGCGGGAAGCAGGATAGGCTGGGGGGGAGAGAAGAGCCCCCTTGGATGGCAGAGAATTAAGGGAATGCTGAGGTCCAGGGCCAGCCAGGAGGAGTCACAAACACATCTGCAATGTCCAATTACCACTGTATTCAATTAACTCGGACAGTAACAATGTGGAGCTTTAAACCAGCTTTTTTAAGGCTTTTTAAAAAATTCTCCTTGCTGTGGGCTGTTCAAACATCATCTCTGGAACAGCTGATTTTTGGTTTCTTTGATAGTTCTGGAGTTGTTATCCCTGCCTTGACACATTCACATGCTCTGGGTTAGGAGAGGGGGGAGAAAAACACCAACCCAACCCTAAACCCCAACAACTGGGCAGGATTATGGGGTTTGCATTGTTTTTCCTTCAATTTTAACATAAAGTTGCCTTTTGCCTGGCGATGACAGCGCTGGAGCCGCAGCTCCTCCGTTTCCCAATCAGGGGAGCCTCTGCCCATTGTACCCAGCTCCAGAGGGCACGGAGCGGCGGCTGCGGTGGGCACTGGGATGGGGTTGCCAGCAGGAATGCCTGGGATACGGATGGGGGAATGGGGATGGATTCACTCAGGCTGCAGGGAATGGCACTGGTGAACCCTGACCAGAGCGGGTGTTCCTCAAACACCACCAGAAACTCCACGTGGAGCTGCTGGGCTGGCTGGCACGTGCCCATTCCAGGCTCTCCACCACCCTGCACTCCGCCCTCTCCAGGGCTGGCTTTCCCAGAAGCTCCCCCAGCCATCCCATCCATGACACCAGCCTGCATCCTGCTCGCTGTGTGTTGTTCCAGACGCAGGGGGGTCCGGGTCTGGCACCAACCAGGCTCATCCTCAGGGAAGGTCGGAAGGTCCTGGGCAGTGGAACGTCCCCTGCGCTCCCCAACTGTGGCTTCCCACCCACATCCCGCAGCACCAGACCATATCCCTTGACCACAGTGATGAAGTCACTCCCAAATTGCCTGGAAGCAACTTGTCAGAGCTACTTACTCACCACTCCATCACCTCATGAAGCAGCTGATAAAGTTTAAAACTTTCAGTTTTCATTTCAAAAATACAGCATTTTAGCTTTAATTCCCAGTTCTTGGATTAAACAGACTGTCTGATTGCTCCTCCTTTTAGAGGGAAAAGCCCCTAATTTCCCCCTCCAAGCCACTCAAATCCAGTCTGAGAGAGACAAAGCCCCAAGTGCTCATTGTTCAAAACTAAGAAAACAGCTTTAAAGTGAGACCCCACACACCTGACACACCCAGTACCCAGGTAACAACTGTCACACTGTGTCACCATACCAGGCAGCTTGACCCGTGCCTTGGGAAGGAATGGAGCGGGAAAGGACGGGAGAACCAGCACCCCAACCTGTCTCTGCAACCACACGCACACTGTCAGCACCCACAGGCAATGGGCCAGGGGTGGCAGTGCCAGCTCCCAGCCCTGGGAATGCTCTCAGGGGACCGACACCACAGTCACAGTCACCTCCTGGCATTGCTCATCTGCTCATGGCAGCGAGGGCCGCTGTGTGCAGAGCCCAGGGAAAAGCCTGGTCTCATCCCAGCAGATGCCACGCTCCCCTTGGAAAAAACGCAGGAGGAAGAGCCTGTGCTCGTGGCTGGACCAAAGCAGGAAGTGTTCCCTGGAAGAGCAGAGCTTGTGGACTCGCTTTGGACACCTCTGGCAGCTCCTGTCCTGAGGGGACAGAGCACGTGGCATCCCAACACGGCCATGTGCCTGTGCCTATTGATTAATCACAGTAATTAACGGCACAGCTGGATGAACAGGAAGGCAGTGACCACTGCCAGGCCCTCCTGCTTTCCACAGCCAGCACCTGTCTCCATGCATGTCACGGGTCGCTATGTCCCTGCCCAGCAGTGTCTGCAGCCCTCTGCCTCCCACCAGAGCTCCCACTTTTCCCAGTGCAGGTTGGGATCTGGCTGGAGGTTACCCCCTAGCCAGCCACACAGCCCTGCCTGCCCACTTCTACAGCCCCCAGCCCACTGCAGGAGGCTCCTGATCCCAGATCACTGCTAGAAAACATCCCAGCTCCCATTTCATTATCAGACTCCACCTCGGGGTAGATGCATCCTCTCTCCAGGGTGGGTGGGCACAGGGTGATGGTGCTCTGCTCACGGATCTGAGCTCTCATCCCAGCATTCCTGATGTCAGTCTGCTGTTCAGTCCACCCTCCTCACATCCTGGGTGTGTCCCCTCTACTCACCCTGGGAATTCCCTGGCAGTGTCTGGGACAGGTGGCCCAGCCATGGTGGGCTGTCCATGGGCACTGCTGCCAGACCCCAGGCACAGATGGTCCCTGTCCCAGGATCCCAGCCCAGGAGCACAGCGAGGCCAGCGGGACCAGCATTCCCAGGCTGCTGTTAATCCAGGCTGCTGCTCTGTGCTCCCCTTTCAAGAAGGGTCTTGGCTGGACTTTAGAGAGGAGAAGAGCAGCTTGTCAGGAAGGCGAGGCCAGATGGAGCGTGGAGGTTTGTGTGGGAAGGGAGTGGACACAGGGAGACAGGGACAAACAGCTGGTGGCCAGGGAGAGAGCAGCTCTCCTCAGCATCTGGAGGGCTCTGTCCTTGTGACACCACATGGCCATGCCCCAGGGAGGAAGGAGGGAGACCAGGCCTACAGTTCCAGGGCCTCACCACACTCTGAGGAAAGAAGTTCCTCCCAGTATCACATCTGACCCTGCCCTCTGGCAGTGGGAAGCCATTCTTGGTGTCCTGTCCCTCCAGGCCCTTGTCCAAAGTCCCTCTCCAGCTCTTCTGAAGCCCCTTTAGGCCCTGGAAGGAGCTCTGACGTCTCCCTGGAGCCTTCTCTTCTCCAGGTGAACACTCCCAGCTCTCCCAGCCTGGCTCGAGAGGGGCTCCAGCCCTGGGAGCAGCTCCATGGCCTCCTCAGGAGTCGCCCCAGCAGCTCCATCCTGTACAATCCCTCACCTGCCAGCCCCCAGTGAGGATGTGGTGACCAGTGGGTCAGTTAGCAGCCCATCCTACCAGCCCAACTAGTTAAAAAGTAATTAAAGACCTCTGCAAAACTGAAGCTGAACACGATGGAGTTGGGGACAGAGGGAAAGTGAGGTCCCTGCAATCCATTAGGATGGCTTGAGGAATTCACTCCCATTAGATCCTGCTGCAGCCAGGGGCTTAGCAGGATTCAAAAGTGGATTAAACATTTATACAGCTAATGAGAACATCCTGTTACATTAGATAGGATATAAAAAAATAAAGGCGAGACACTCCAGTGCCACAAGCCATAAATTACCCACCAGTGATGGGGGCGAGGGAGAAGTTTCTTCGCTCATCCCCCTTCCAAGGAAGTGGTGAGGTTGGAAGACTGTTCTCAGGATGGTGTGAGTGTCCAGCCCAGCAAGGGCTTGTCACAGCGGGGCTGTCTCACATCCAGTGCCTCTGGAAGGGCCCAATCCTGCACCCTGCCAGGAGCCCCTTGCACAGCATCCTGCAAGGTCCCTCTTGGCACGAGTGGGAATGGGACAGGGAGTAAGGCAGCAGGAGGAACCTGGTCCCTCCTGTCACCCTTGTGCACCCCACGGAGAGGGGAGAGCAGCAGGATCTGGCCCGTCCCAGCTCCCTCATGAAGCAAGCAGAGGGGAGACAGGAGCATCCTGGCTCCTGGGCACCTTCCATGGTCGCAGGGAAGTGCACAGTTTTCCATGCTCATGCTGGGCCTTGCAGCCACCTAAACTTGTGTCCACAGGTCCCTTAAATGCAGGCAAAGATGGTTTTGAGATGCTTATCTGCGCTCCTGGCAGCCCCTACTGCTGGAGACACACAACAGGCCACGGCTCATGTCAGACCTGAGAGCTGCAGCCTCTGGTTTTCTAACCCTGGCTGAACACCACTGGCAGAGATCTCCCGCTCCCTTCCAGGGGAGGAAACCCCCAGGGTAGCTCTCAGTCTCTGTGGTGAGCAGCAGGCAGGCGCTCCTGGCTGGCATCGCTCCTCAGGCAGTGAATCCCAAGGGATGCGCTACTGCAGGGAAGCCCCATTCCTGCTGCTCTCCCCTGGAGCAAGCCCAGGACAGGCTGGGGCTCTCCCTCTCTGTCTCCCTCTCCCTCTCCATGCTCCGCAGAGTGGAAGTGCATTCCCAAGAGCAAGGAGTGTCTGGAGAGCAGTCCCAGGGCCATGCTCCAAGCCAGGCTGCCATCCCAGAGCTCCCGGTGCTTCCTGACAGTCTCATTTGAATGGGAGAGCAAGCAATGACAACAAACAAGCAACACAGCACGGCAGGAAAACACTGCTCCTGCACACACAGGCAGAGACCCCTGTGGATTACTCCTCTCCCCATCCAGCTCCATGGAAAATGACACAGAAGACAACCAGCTCCAAGGAAGATGACACTGAAGACCAAGAGCAGGCCAGGGAGATGCCTGGGTTTGAAGGGGGTTGAACTCATTACATTACAGACAGAAACACAGCTCCTGCTCTGCCAGCGCTGGTCAGTTCTTCCCAAACTGAGGCTGTTCAGAAAATTCCAAGAAAATTCCACTTGCTTCCTCCCTCTCTGTAGCCACCAGCAGTGGGGAACACTTGGGACCGGCGCCTGCAGGCACAGGATGTTCCAGACTCCCTGGTCTGGGCAAACCCAGGTGCTGGCACACCCCTCACCAGGAAAACCCCCATCCCAGCCACTTCCAGGCCCCCTCTCCAGCTCTACCTTCACTCTCCCGTCCATCCGCAGCCTCCGCCCACCAGCAGCGCTGCAGAGCTGCCATGCAGGGATAAGATTCCAGCCGAGATGCCAAACACGTGTATCTTTTACTCCCAAGAGGAGGGCAGGTGGCATTTCCTTCTCCAGCCAGGACCAGGAACACCGGGATGCTGGCGCAGGCAGGGCTCTGCAAAGCCAAATCCTTGCCAGGTGAGGCCATTTCATGCTGCTTTTTTAACAGAGTGGCCACGTTGGCAGCATCTGGGGGAGGCACTGCTGCCAGCACTGCTCCTCCTGTGACATCCCAGGACCACGGCTGGGAGGCAGGCCCCAGGGAAAAGCCAGGAGCTGGGAAGAAGACAAGAGGCTGAAGCAGCCGAGCCATCCCAGGCAGGCAGCTGCCGGCTCTGCCCGCGGGAATGGGGCTGGAGCAGTGTGGACAGATGGCTACTGCTTGCCCAGGCAGCCTCCGTGTCTCATTCACAGATTTGCTCTCCCTGAGTCATTGCCCTTCAAAGGACAGCAGAGCCGAGCTCCTGCGTGGAGCCAAGCATGAGTCGCATCCTAATGGCATCCCGGTGACAGCGGGAATAGCCCCCGGCAGCCAAGTACACCTTGCCTCTGCTGCCTGCCTGCCTCCCACCCTGGAGGGCAGCCCTGGAGCCCGGAGCAGAGGAAAAGCCTGTGGGACATCGCTAGGGACAGGCCTGGGGCCATGGGATATTTTGAGGAGCCCTCTCTGTGTGTGATCCTTGGCACTGCCCGGTGCCGTGGTCAGGCCGGGCCATGTGCGATCCCCGCTGGGCACGAACGGCTCCTTTCCTGATGGAAATGAATCCTGTCCTCAGGCAGGGCCCAGGTGAAGCCCGTTGTGAGGGCGGGTCCAGCTGGGTTCGAGCAGACACCCTGTGCATCCTCTCCCATCTCCCAGTGCTGGTATGGGGGGTGCTGCCTCCTCTCCCCAGGATGCGTGCGGGGCTGGAAGTCAGCGTGGCACCGGCACATCCCTTCGTCCATGGAGAGCACAGATCACTGCCTGGTACGAAAAGCAGCGTGGCAAGACAACCGTGATGTGGACCACCACAGGCAGCCCGTGACAATGGATGTGCCCAGCAAGGGGGCTGGGGGTCATGTTGTTTTCCCAGCTCCCACATTTTGCCGGTATCACCACACGCAATGCTGAGCTCCTGGCTCCCGGAGCCTTCCCGCACCCCTCAGAGCAGCCAGATACTTTCCATCTCCAGCTGCTGAGGCAGCAGCTCTGAGGAGCTCATTCCACCCTGCTGGTGAAGGCCCTGTGCCCACTGTGCTCCCAGGGATGGAGAAGAACCTGGGCTTGCATCCGGCACTCACGGCAGCAGGCTCAGCTGGGAGCACACGGAGCAGGAACCGGCGCCGGAGCCTGCGGCACTCGGAGCTGCTGGTGACAGTTTGATGGAGACAGATCTCACCCTCCCTCGCTGTCCCTGCACCATTTGCCGACCTGCCTTTGCTCCACGGAGACCTGCTGCTGCCTTGGGGAACTTGTGGGTTTTCCCTGCAGCACCACTGACAGACACGGGTGAGGACAGGCGGACGAGGACTGACAGACAACCGGCACAAAGAAGATAGCCAAATACCACCCAAATCCCCTGTAAATCCCTCCCATTCAAACTCTGACCCCAGCCCAGGCCACTTCACCCCACAGCAGCTGTGTGGGTCTGGCCTCCAGCCCACCACACACTCCCAGGCAGCTTGAGACGTCTCAACCCCAAGCTAAACTCACGACTGTCCAAGCACCATCTGAGCATCCCCATTCCCGCCTGGCTTGCAGCCCTCCCAAAACTCCCAGGTACAGCTGGTGCATTCCTGACACCTCTACACCGTTTTTTCCACAGGGAAAACTTCCATCAGTTCAGTTTTTGTTTCTCCTCTTTTCCAAGCCTTGCTCCCAGTTTTCAAGCACTGAGGAGGTACCAGACACAAGGCACTGGAACTGGGCTGTGCCAGATGCTGCAGCCACAGCGCCTGCAGACCAAACCCACCACGGTCCTTGGGCCCAAATTCTTTATACAACTGAATCCCATCTTTGTGCAGGGATGGGGAACATGGAGCCGCACACTTGGCTAAGTTCATGCATGTGCTCCTGCTCAAGCTGCCAAATAACTGCGCTGATCTGCTGGAATTTCTTTGGAATTCGCTCTGGAACCTTTCTTCACCTCATGAAATGCCTCACTGGCCAGGCTGGTTCTCGAGGAGAAGCTCTGGGGCGGACACGGTGTGTGGGAGCAGCCTCTCCCCTTCTAGGTGCTGCTGCTCCTGGTGCACCAAATGCTCCACAGGGGACCAGGTCCAGGGTGCAGCTTTGCAGTCACCCATCCATAGATTCTCTGGAAGCCTCATTGCTAAAGTAACTCCCTCAAAAAAGCACAAGGTTTTGGTGAAACCACTTTTGCTGTGGTTCTCTAGGGAGCCATCCAGGCTCGGAGCAGGAATGCACCAAGTTGAGCAGCATTTTGGATATGCTCAACCCAAAGAAACTCAACTTGAGCTACTTTTGTGAAGGTAAAATGCTGCTTTGGTTCCCCCAAGAGGCGTACCTGGCACTGGGATAACCCCAAGACATGGTGTTCCCAAAGCTCCCGGCCCCAGCGGGCTTGGGTTTCCAGAGGATGCTCCACAGGGGGGGATGCTCCACAGGGATGTCACTTGCTGATGCCATTCCCGGGTAAACAAGAGCCAGAAAACAGGACCCCCGAGGGTGCTGAAGCTGGGTACTGGGGATTTTCTCCCTGCTCCACGTGGGCTGTGCCAGGGGTGATGCCAGAGCAGGAACAGCCTCCATTTCTCACCACATCACTGCGCACCTGTGGCACAGAAACGCCAGCAAAGCCTCGGGAGCGAAATCCTGCCCTGCCAGGGGTACCAGGGAAACCAGAGGTGCAGAACCAGATCCCACCGCCACGGGCCCGTGTGCAGAGAAACCTGATAATCTAATCACGTCTGAGATGCTACAGGTCCTGTCCAGCCCGGCCAGCCTAGCTCTGCTGCCAGCCCCCTCCTGCCTGCCAGCCCTTCTCTCTCCACAGCTTTGTTTCTTGCAGCCTAATGACTCCTTAATTCCACAGGCTTTGTCCCATAGATCTTGATTTGCCCCAGGACCGGTGGGAGGGGGCACTTTTGGGAGCTGTTGGGGTGGGAGCCAGCACGCAGAGCTCAGCCTTGGCACGAGCAAAGCTCTCATCTGGCATCTGAGCCGGAGCAACGCTGCTCTTTTCCTGTTTGGAAAGATGGGAAAAAGGCACAAACCAGCCCCAAGCATCCCTCAGGGCATTGCTTTGGAAGGACAGCGATTTCCTCCTGCACTAAGTCCTGCACAGCCTGGGCTGACAGTTTGAGTGCTGCTGCTGCCCCACATTTCCTGATGGATATTCGAGTCCAATATCCACGTCCCCATGCCGGGACCCCCTCAAGCACCTTTGGAGGATCCTCCAAAGTGTCCCAACAACTGCTCAGTGCACCAAACTCATTGTGTCTTGCAGCAACAAAGGGTACAAGTTACACAGGAACAGGTGAGATGGAGGTGGCTGGCAGCTGCTCCTGACTCAATTAATGACTTTTTTCCCTCTTATGCTCAGAAAAACACAGGCGTTCTCCACCTTTTATCCACATCATCCCTACTTAGCACCATGACCCAGCAGCTGGCAGGCAGATCCTCACAGCAAGAGGTGAAATGTATTTGAGAAGATGGATGGACCTTGTGGACCCACTTCCCTCTCTCCCTCCTGTCCGCAGGATGCCAGGGGCCCTGTCCATGAGGGTCCTTGTGGGAGCCAGACCCCCAAAATCCCACCAAATGGGAAATGCAAACAATAAACCCCAGAAGTGCCTCTTCATGGGTCACTGTCTCTCTGCCACAGGGACTTCTAGGGTTAGCTGTAAGCGTAACAAGTAAAACATTTCCAGGGAGTGATTTGGAAGTTGACGGTGCTGCACAGGAATAACAACATATGCAGAAAGTGGGATCTGCCCAGGAATGATCCCCAAGCAGAAAACAAAAAGGGAGAGTATTACAGCACTGAGTAATCTCAGCAGCTGAATTACACACGGACCCACCATTTCATCGGATTCCTACCTCCCAGGGAGACTTTGGTCCAATCTTCCCCAATCTCCAGGCACAGAAGGATCCAGGTTTGGGATGCTTAGGGGGCTGTTTCCCCTCCTGGCAGCACCTGCCTTTTCCCCCCAAACCTGACGGCACCTCTCAGGATGATTTATTAACAGGGAATTATGTGCCTCCTGAAACCAATCCACAACGCTCACACGCTTCCAGATTTTTAGCTTGGGGTCAAACCTGCTGCCGTAGGAAGGAACCTGCAGCTCCAGCTGGGATTTGGTGTTGCTGTTTTTTGAAATCAGATGGAATAAAGAGCCAAGATCACTGGAGTGGTTTGACTGCCACAGCTCCCCGTGAGCTGTCTATTGAGCCACACTTCTTAGGGGCCAAATTCCAGAGGGATCCGTGGCTCTGCAGAGGGAGGCTGAGTGCAGGTGAGCTGGAGCTGCTGTGCTTCCCCACCTTCAATTTTCCAGCTGCTGTTATGGAATGGCAGGGTTGCAAATGGGAAGCAGCACTAACCCTCCATGCACAGCCCTGCTCCCATGGTCCCGTGTCCCAGAATTATCCTTTAAATCCTGTTTCTCCAGCTCCAGAGCTCCTGCAGCCAGAATCCTGCTGCGAGGGCTCTGCAGGAGCTCTCACACTGGCCAAGCTGCACATTCCACTCGGTTTTCCTCCACTCTTCTCCTGTTTTCCTGTTATTTGCTCTCAGATGTTATCACCATCAAGCAGTAGCTCTGCCATCCCTCACAAACAGGTATTATCCAGCATCTGGATGGGAATTACAAATTCAGACTGCTTCAAAAATCCCGCCAGCCAAATTTTTCCAAGGCAATCAGTAACTGCAGTCCCTGCTCAAGTCCAGAGGACTCGAAATCAGGCCAAAACTCACTCGTCACCATAATGCTGACGAAGTCTGGCATGAGCCCCAATTCACAGATGGGGAACAGTCACTGAGAGGGAAAAGCTGAGTCTCATGGATGTGAAAGGCTGGAGTAAGGCACCTAAATATGCAGTGAACGGCCTTGAATTAAGCAGCCTGATTTTCAGGAGCGACCGAAAGGATGGGAGATGTGAGGGCTTCGGTGGGAGCGTGCAGACTCGGGCACTCCCACGGGAATTTCCCTGTGGGTGGCCCAGCGCAGTGTGCACAGGTTGTCCCTGCTGCTCATGCCTCCTGTTGCTCCCCAAGTGCCGCCTGTGGAATGCAAGGCTGGAGCTCACAGATGCTCTCAGGATGCACTGACACATGGAACTGGTTCAGAGGGACCAGCCCTGCCACTGCCTCCAGTTCTGCATCTCCCAAGCACATTTCCTGCTCTCCCATCAAGGATGGTAAACCCAGGCACACCTAATGGAGACTCATCGAAGCACGGCTCTGTTTCTACGTACTTTGGAGTCCCAACATAATGATTTATTTTCTCACCTGTTTTGCTTCTCTCTCTGGGTCTCCCAGCAGAGATGGAAGCTAAGCCTGAAGTTGGAATGTCTGTGCTCCACCAGACATGGCACAGGGAGACCCTGATCGTGCTGGGCCCCCGTGAGCAGGAGCAGCACAATGGACAGCACCAAATTCCCTGTAGAAGCGGAGCAGCGGGACCAAACTACTTGGAGCAGGCTGAATACTACATCCTTTGGAAACTACAGGGGGAATTTGGGCAAGCAGATTGTAATTACCTGGCTTGGCCCTGGCCCAGAGCACCAGCACAAGCTCCTGCTCAAACTCAGCCCCTCACAAAAGCGACCCTTGGAGTAGTGGCCAGGACCTCACCAACATGCCCTTGGTGAAAGACACCACCTCGGTGTTCCAGAGCTGCTCTTAGTGCTGCTCCTGCACTTTCCCAGGGTAAGAACATCACTCCAAGAGCTGCCCTGCAACTCCAAGTGTCCCTCAAAACTCCTGTCCCAGAAGAGGAGCAGCCAACCCTGTCATACTACCAGGGAGGAAGCTCTGCCACCCTCCCTGTGGGGACAATGCTGTCACACCCCCCAAGACACAGCTCTGAGAAAAGGAAGCAGGTTTAGTTATGGAGATCATTGCACTTCCCAGAGGTGACGTCTGGAGGGAGCGTGCACAGGCGAGCCAGGCAGCTCGGAGCAGGTGGAAGCTGGAGGCACCACAGGCTTGTAAGAAGGGAGCATCCAGCAGAAACACACTGCGGGCTCCGATGGAGATCCGACCACAACTCTCATTTGGGAGAGGAGATGGCTCCATACTGAGGCTTGATCCCATTGGTGCTGGGAGGGGCAACCAACCCATCAGCTTTCAGAACATGGACTGTGCCCCGGGGCTGGGGACAGTCAGTGACACTGGGGGGAACACCAAGGTGGGAGGCACATCCCAGCATGCCTGGGCCAGCTCGCTGGGCAGAAAGGGCGGAAGAGATGGACAACAGCTGCTGTGTACAGGGAAGGGGCCCTGGCATCATGGTTCATCTCAGGTCACCGCTGGTCTAATGCCAGCCAGGCAGAGCCCTGGGCTGTCCCAGGAGCAGCAACAGGTCTGAGGCAGAGGTGAGGAGCCCGACACCTGCTCCAGCTCGGCCCCTGTGTGCACAGGAGTGCACATGGAAAGGGGTGTGGGTGAGGCTGGTAGGGATTGGGGTGTCAGGAGTGAAGTGCTTGGATTGAGGCGGCATGTTGGGATTGGGGTGTCAGGAGAGGGGTGTCAGGATTGGGGTGCTGGGACTGGGATGCCATGAGTTGGGTGCTCAGACTGAGGTGCTGGGAGCAGGTTGGGAATGGAGTGTTGGGAATGGCACGTGGGGAGCTGCCTGTGTGTGCACAGGTGTGAAGGGATGTGAGAGCGCTCATGCAGGCCAAGTCCCACTTTGCCTTCTCTGTCCCACTACCCTTGTTCCAGCTTTCCCAAGAGCTCCAGACTTGTCCCACCACCACTGCCAGGAGAGGTTTGGGGAGCAGAGGGAAACCCCAGCCTGTGGGTAGGTGTGAGAGCAGGGGCACCACGGTGCCCCCACGCTACCAAGCCCCCTGTGGCCCAGCTCACCCCAGACGCCCCCTCGTACCTTGCAGTCCGTCAGGCAGGATCTGACCGAGTACTCTTCCGATTGCAAGTACTTCTCCAGTAAGAGGTCGAACTCCTCGTATTTTTCCTGAGCGTGTTGGTCCAGCCGCTGGTACGCCTGGACGCAGCTGCTACAGGCCTCCCCGCCCAGCGCCCCGGCCGCCGCCACCACCAGGTCCACCATCAGGTTGTCCAGGCTGCAGTCCAGGCCGTCGGGGCCGGCCATCTCCCGCAGCAGGTCCCAGATCGTGTAAGTATCACAAAAGGAGAGGTTGAAGTTCCTGAAGTAAGCCTGCAGGAAGGTCCTTTTGGAGGAGGGCGAGGCGAAGAAGGGCGCGGCGGCGGCGGCGGCGGCGGCG
>WEIT01035334.1:211463-236552 GCA_013389985.1 Dryoscopus gambensis
CCTGCCACACTCGGTGCCACCTCTGCCGGGAGCACAGCCCCGGGGGTGGGCTGGGCTGGGCTGGGCTGGGCTGGGCTGGGATGGGATGGGATGGGATGGGGGCCACGGCTGCCCCCCAGGATGGGGGTCTGGGGGGATCCAAGGAGCTGGGGGAACGGGGAAGCAGCAGGAAGGAGTGTGGGTAAATCCCTGCTCCCGTGGGCAGCTGCCCATCGCACCCTGCTGGGACCCGGCAATGCTCACGGCGTTCCCACTCCCATCCCCAAATCCACCCCCAGGAAAGTGATGTTTTTGGAGGAGAATGAAAGGAAAGCCAGGGAACACTTGCTGTGCTAATTCTGTCAGGGAGCCAAGGAATATGAAGCACCCCTTTGTTTTTTGGAGCAATTATCCTCCACGATTTGGCTTTTGGTATCTCCATGTGTGTGAAATGAGGGATTATATCCCCCTTATCCACGGGGGGATCGCTGCCTCCTCTCCACACTGCCCTGTGCTCCCACCTTCTCCTCTTCCCCCATTCCTGGGCTGTGCCACACTGGGCACCCAGCCCAGCTCCCCCTGCCCCGCTCAGCGAGTCAAAAAGATGCAAAGCATCCCTAAAATCACAGAATCCCAGAATCATTGAGGTTGGAAAAGCCCTCCAAGATTGCGTCCAGCCTGTGACCGTTCCCAGCCCAGAGCACTGAGTGCCACATCCAGTCGTTCCTTGGGCACCTCCAGGGATGGGCACTCCAAACCTCCCTGGGCAGCCCCTTCCAGTGCCTGACCCTTTCCATGAAGAAATTCCTCCTGATCAACAAATCTTGGTCACGGATGTTTGCCACAACAGAGTGCTGTGGCTGTTTCCCCACAGCTGTCACCTGCAGCACCCCAGCATCTCCCTGGAATGGATCCCCTCCATGCCAATTCCCACCCAAAGAGACCCACAGGTCCCACTCCAGGACCCAGTGGTGAAGCAGCTGCGCATCACTCCAGGGAGTCTCCGATGCTCTGGAAGTCCAGGATCCTCCATGGCCCCCACCATGAGCTGCGTGATGTGGAGGCAGGAGCTCTGTGCTCCCTGTGCTGGCCTAGATCCCACCACGCAGATTTCCAAGCTCCAGGGATGGGATTGGGCCCGGCAAATGCTCTGCAGTGGCCCCAGAGCCTCCCCCTGCTCCGGCCGCCCCCGCACTTGGCTCTCCATCACAGCAGCTCCTTCCATATCCCATTCCCAAGCCAAAGGCTCCCCGAGACCCCCCTTATCTCTCCTCAGGGCTGCCAGGTTTTACAAGGGGCTTTACTTGAAAGCACAGAACAAATCTGCCGGGTATAAAAGTGGAGCCTGGAGTGATGCGGGGCAGCGGATGCTGCAGGGCCAGCCCTACCTGGGGACACAGCTCTGAGGTCCCCTCCATGATGCTGCCAGCCTCAAACGTGACATTGGAAACAGCTGCCAGAGAAAACATTCCTGGGTTTGCTGGCTGAAGGATTTGAGCAAAGTTCCTGCCTTTCCTCTCAGTGTATAAAGAGAGCTTGTGGAAAAGATGGATAGTGGCTTTTCACATGGACAGACAGTGACAGGAAAAGGGGAAATAATTTTGGATTAAAAGATGGGCGATTTACATTGGATATTATGAGGAAATTCTTCCCTGTGAGGGTGGTGAGGCCCTGGCACAGGGTGCCCAGAGGAGCTGTGGCTGCCCCTGGATCCCTGGAAGTGTCCAAGGCCAGGTTGGACTGGGCTTGGAGCAACCTGGGCTAGTGGAAGGTGTCCCTGCCCTTGGCAGGAGGTGGCACTGGATGGGCTTTAAGGTGTCTTCCAACCCAAACCATTCCATGATTCTACGATTTAGCATCCTTCTCCCAACTCATCGTCAACTCCCAGGTCATCGCCACCTCCATCAACAGGGAATCCAGTAGGGTCTTCCTCCTGGACCCCATGGTCTTCAACCTGCCCCACCTTGAGGTGGGACCCCCAAAAATCCCCCTCCCATGGAAGGGACTGGAGACCTCACGTGCACAGAGGTCATGGCAGGGAGAAAGTTGGAATGCTGTACGTGTCCCTGTAGGAACACACGTGTGTTCCCTGTAGGGAAACCACAGCAGGATAAACAAGGCTGAGCTCCTCGGGCTGTCCCACATCCAGCTCTGGGGAGCAACTCAGACCCCCCTCTCTCATCCCTCCTCCAGCTGCAGCTGCCTCCGGTTTGCAGAGGGTCCGGGAGGCCGGGAAACCTGGCTGGGGGCTGGGAACAGCCTGGGCTAAACAGGACGTGAGCGGGAGCATCTGTCCGGCAGTGCCGGGGCACGGACACGGCGCTGCTGGGGGACCAGGGGAGCAGGCTGGGAGCCAGCGGTGCTGGGGGTCCCGGGGGATTGCACCAGGAGCATCCTGATCCTGCAATTCCGAGTGTCCCACATACAGCGTGACAGCCAGACAAGCTGGCAGAGCTGGGGGCATTCATCTGGAGAAGAAAAGGCTCCAGGGAGACCTCAGAGCCCCTTCCAGTGCCTAAAGGGGCTTCAAGAGCTGGAGAGGGACTTCGGACAAGGGATGGGGTGACAGAACAAGAGGGAATGGCTTCCCACTGCCAGAGGGCAGGGATAGATGGGATACTGGGAAGGAACTGTTCCCTGTGAGGGTGGGGAGGCCCTGGCACAGGGAAGCTGCGGCTGCCCCATCCCTGCAAGTGTCCAAGGCCAGGCTGGATGGGGCTTGGAGCAACCTGGGACAGTGGAAGGTGTCCCTGCCCATGGCAGGGGTGGAAGGAGATGGTCTGTACAGCCCCTCCCAACCCAAAGCAGTCTGTGATTCCATGATTCCCTGTGCAGATGCTCCATGTTCACGCAGCCGGGATACTTTGCCTCCCTTTCCTCACGATTGTAAAGGAAGGCTTGGGAGCAGCAGCTGTGAAAGTGCTGGTGAAAAACAAGAACCTGTGACTTAAATCTGGGGGTTTTTATCTGTGTGAAGGTTCTTTGTGCAGTCTTGGAGCTGGTGATCCTGACGGGAGCTGCTGTGATTCCAAGAGGATTCCATGGCACTTCTGCAGGAGGTTTTGTCCCAACAAAAGAGAGGAAGAGCAAAACCACCTGGAGGAAGCAGTGGAACCCATTTCCTATTGGAATGGCTGGGAAGAGCAGGAATCTCTGCCCAAAGCAATCCTGGGCTCATGCAACATCTGGCCAAAAATGAGTCTGATTGTTTAATGAGCTTCCCACAGGATGAGGACCTGAGCAGAGGAATTCCAGTCCACGGAGGGGGACACAGCAGCACTGGTGGGTGCGGGGGGTCTGGTGCTCCCCAACACCCCATCTCTCCACCAGGCAATGGATTTTCTTATCAGAAGCACCTGGCAGAGCCCCAGCTGCTCCAGCTCCAACGAAGGAGCTGTCAGCTCCATGAGATGGGGTTCTCCTGGCACAGGGAGGCGAGGGACGAGCCAGCCCCTCCGCTCCTGGCCACTCCTCGGGAACATCTCTGCCTGAAGGCTTTAATGGCAAAGCCAAATGTGAGTGAGGAGGTGTAAGCCAAGGAGCCCGTGCCAGGTCCTGCTACCTACTTAATACCTGGGGCCTGTGCCGTGCTGACGATTCCCGCCTGGATAATGAATATTTTTAGCACTCTGCTACAGTGCTTTTAGTGCCCAGAGAGGCTGTTCCTGGCCGGCTCCAAAGGCGGTGCTGGGGCTGCTGATGTTATTCCAAGGATGTCTTCCCCTATACAGATCCCAAGGGACTTACAGAATATCCTGATCTCTTTCTCTTTTATGATGAGTTTTTTCAAGTTTCTCTGATGTAAGCGGAAATAAATCCACAGCTTTGGAAACAGGGAATACTGCCGGGCCCTTCCCTGCTCCGGCACCGGGCATGGAGCCGGGACAAAGGGCAGATCTGTCCGTCCTCGCCCCTCTGGAGCCTGGGGCTGAGGGAAAGGTCCGTGCTGGGAGCAGGAGGGGGGTTGGCCCCTACCCTTTGGTGGGAGCGAGGGGCTCCATCTGGAAGCACTAAGGATGGGGGGAAAGCCGAGTTTCCAGTATTGTGTTTGGCTGGGATCTTGTTGTAGCGACTGCTGTTAATGCAAATCCCGGGGTGATGTGCTCCAGCTCACTTAGCGCGGGCGCGAGGCAAAAAAAAAGCAGGATTTCTCCAGCTGGAGCTAGCAGCCATGGCAGAGGAGGAAAAGGAGCAGGAGGAGGAGGAGGAAGAGGAGGGGATAGGGATGCCAAAGTCCTCCCCAGCTCCATGAGCTGCCCCGGGCACTGCAGGGAGGAGCCCACCGGGGTCTCCTCGTGATCCCTGGACATCCCTCTGGGGTATTTTCTGGGTTTTTTGGATTATATTCCCCAAATTTTTGGCAGTTGCTGTGGCTGTTGTTTATACCCACAGCACCAGGGGATGAACACCCACCCTGATCCCCGGGAAAGAGCCGGCACTACCTGAGCTCCGGGGGGTTTGGGAGGTGTGTCCCACCCAGGGGCACCCACTGCCTTCACTCCTCTGCTCTGTTTATCCCTCTTAGAGGAGTCCTTTTCCTTGCAGGTGTGAGTAGGAATGTGGGCTGGTTGATGATTCCTGACGGGAAGCGTCGGGCACTGGCGCAGGCAGCTCGTCACAAGCACCCACAGCCACTGGAGGCAGGAGCCGCTTTTCCAAACAAACAGATCAATTCCTCAGCCCCGGAGTATCCTCACTGGTATCTCCTCGTGTTTCTCCGCTAATCCCAGCAGGATGTTCCCTGCAGCCCGGGGGCTGGGAGAGGCATTGCTGATAACTGGGAGATGCTTCGGGTGGGAGGTGTCGGAATTGTCCGTCCCGTGCCGGAGGACACACGCGGCAGCGCCAGGGTCTCTTCTCACCTTGGGCAGAGCTCTGGAGAGCTTCACCCAGGAATGAGAAAATTCCATGCGATGTGGGGAGTGAGCCCTGACACCTCTCCTTGGCCAGGGGCCGGAGCCGTGGATTGCAGGAGAGGGTGTTCCTGCCCTCCCACGGATCTGTGTCCCAGCCCTTCCCACACCCAGGGCACGGGCAGGGGCAGCAGCTGACAATTTGAGCAAAAACCAATCCCATTCCGGGTTCCTGAAGTCACTGTGCCTTCGTGATGTGTTAATTCCTGGGCCCGCACAGTAATTGATTCCAGATCCCGGAGCAGTTTTGCAGGAGGACGATGGATCTTGGCAGCCCTTCCCACCTCCAGCACAGGGAACCTGCAGCTGCAGCGGGATCATGGCACGGCTCCTGCTGAGGGAGGTACAGTGGGAAGGGCATCAGCTTCCCGGGATGCTGCAGGGCTCGGATCTAAGCCGGAATGGCCGTGGGTGGCCATTCCGTGCATCCCACCTCCTGATCCAGCTCATCCTCCCTGGCTGCTGCACGTGTCCCCCACCGCAGGGACATCTGCTCCTGCTCTTCCCTCCCCCCAGAAATCCAGGCCGGAGGTGCAGCTTCAATCTTTCCAAGGGTTCAGGAAGGTCAAAGACTTTTTCCGATGGTTCTCACCGGGCTGCATCTTCCCCGGATTGCATCAAGGCAAGGGAGTCCTTGTTATCCCCCACATCCGACCCATGGTGAGCTCATTCCTTGGCCCGGATGTTCCCATCCCAGGTGGATTTATTCACCCCTCTGCTGGTCCCACAGCATGCGGAATTTTCCTGGGGGAATTTTCCTTTGGATCTGCCCTCCAGGACACCTCTGGCTGGAGAATCCACAGTGTGTGGGTGGGGGGTGAAGCCCCCCGACCCCCTGCACGTGCACCAGACCCACAAGGTCCCAGCCGCTCCCAAATCCGGGCTCTTCCCAGCCACACAGGGCAGCGCTCGGAGCCCAAACGGAGCCGCTGTGGCTGGGGAAGGTTGTGCTGGGGCAGAGGCAGCTCTTGCTTGTTTTTCCCTCTAATAAAAAACTAATAATAGAGAAAATGAAAAAATAATTTTCTGGAATTTGGCTGTGTCTGCCCGGTTTCCTCTGTCCGACCCGCAGGGACGCGGATGTGCTGGCATGTGAGATGTGGGGCACTGCGGCATGGACGCTGCAGGGCAGGGGTCTGCTTCCCCCTTCCCCTTCCCTTTTCCCCTTTCCCCTTTTCCTTTTCCTTTCCTTTCCCCTTTTCCCTTTCCCATTTGTCTTCCCCTGCTCCTTTTCCTTTCCCTTTTTCTGTTCCCCTTTTCCCTTTGTCCTTCCCCTTCCTCTTGCTCTTCTCCTTCCTCTTCCCCTTCCCCTTTTCCATCTCCCTTCCCCTTTTCCATTTCCCCTTCCCTTTCCCTTTTCCCTTCTCCTCCCTCTTTTTCTTTTCTTCTTTTCTCTTTCCCCTTTCCTTCCTCTTTTCTCCTCTCTCCTGCTGCAGGATCCCACATCATACCACGCCTGTTCCACAGGCTCCCATCTCTCCTGCATCCCACCTCTTCCCCGCTTCCCACCCGGTGCCTCCTGCCCTTTCCACCCTCTCTGCAGCCACCATCACCCCTGGGCAGGGCCCAACCCCCTGATTCCCCCCTTGTTGTTGTGTTGGGCTCGGAGCATTCCCGGGTGTAAATCCCTGCTCAGGGCCCGTCCCGCGTTATTTATGCTCCCGCCGGGACCCCGCGCTCTTTTATCCTCCTCTTTAATCCGAACCAGAGAGGGCTTTGGCTTAACCCAGTCTGCAGCATTCCCACTCCATCCCCTGCCAGCCCTACTCCTTGGAAATCCAGATAAGGGGAAGATTTATTCCGGCGAGGGGGGGGTTAAGGGAGAGCCACTTTTGGGGGTTCTTTGAAGATAAATTTAACTTGTTCTTATCTGCTGCACTCAACCAAGAGTTAAAGCTGGGGGGGCTGCCAGGGGGGTGGTTTTAATCTTTGGCCTCTTCCATTTTGGGTTCATTCCAGGGACATCCATCACTCCGGCCAGGTAAGGAATTCCGGTCCCTGCCAGCACTGGGAGAACTGGGGATGCTGTGGATAATGCTGGGACCCTGTGCCCCCTGCAGCACTGACTCCTCATCTCTTTGGGGTGGGGGTGGCAAGGGGGGGTCCCGGCACTGTGGGGCTCTAACCCCCCCCAATCCATTGACAGCCCCGCCCCCACACCTGGGCTAATGAGCACAGGGCTAATTAGTGCCCCACGTGCTCAGGGCCCCCCGCTCTTGGCGCCAGGGGTTATTAAGGCGCTGCCAGCCGGGGTGACGTGCCTGGTGGGAGGGGGGTTCACAGACCCTACCCAGGAGTTTGCACTTGCCTTGTCCCAGTCCACGAGGATCCCTTTGCTGGATGTGTCTGTGCCCCGATCTGGGGGCAGAAGTGTCCGAATTCCTTCAGGGAAACATCATTTTTGGGGTGACCTGAGTGGCTGCAGGTGACACCCCCGGGGTACCTGTGCTCATGTCTGGGCAGACCAGACGTCTAAATGCTTTTTTGTTTTGTTTTGTTTTGTTTTCTCCACAGTTTCTCGCGGTAGGAAATTTTCGCTGGAATGCTGAAGGTTTTTCTTGTGTGAGCAAGGAGAGGATGAGGAAAAGAAAGTGTGAAGGAAATCTTTACCTCCTGCTTGGTCTCTACATGAAGGTAGCCATGGGTTTGCTGTTCCCTGTTCCTGCATCCCTTCCCTGGAGCCTGCCTGGCACCCAGGGCCCCCCAAGCCCCGGGGTGCCAGGGCCCCATCCCAGGAATGGTGACGGTGCCTGGAGGGGCCACGTGTCACTGCAAAGGCCACTTCCCGTGGCTCGCTGGGATGGTTGTCCCTGACCTGTGACCTCGGGGTCAGCAGGTATTAACAGCAGGTATTTTCCCCCCATTCCTGGGGGGAAACGAGCCCCCAGCCCGCCCAGGAATTCACTGCCTTTGTGGAGTCAGAGCATCCCAGGATGGGCACTGCAGCTCCGGATCCCTCTGCTCCAGGCCCCTCCAGGCCAGGGGCCAGCTCCTATCACTGATTCCCATCTCTAATTTATGTCCCAGGGCTTGGGCTGCCTTAATTCACCAGAGGAGGGAGGGCAGGTCCTGGCAGCAGCTGTATTTCTGCCAGAGGTTATCTGGGAATTCTGCCTGGCTCTGCCGGGGGTTATCTGGGAATCCTGCCCTGCGAAGGGCTGAGCTGTGCCCTCCCCTGCCAGAGTCCCACTCATCACCCCGGAGCACTCCAGGATTGTCACCTCCCTCCCCAGGGTCAGCGGTTGTTGACCCGGCACTGAGGTGCAGGACAGCTTTGGGGCAGGAGTATGTGGGGAAATAGGGAGGGAGAGTCCTGGAGGCAGATCCTGGTGGTTCTGCTTTCCAACTGGAATTTCCTACAGTGTCTCCCTTGGCACAAGGGCTATTTAAGCATGCTCCAGGAAAGCTCCAGGAACCAGCAGGAAAGAGTTAAAAGCAGCCACATCTAAATAAAAAGGACAAATGGTGGAGAGAAGAGCTGAGGAAGGGATGAAATCCATGACTTTCCTCAGACTGCACCAGCAGCTCCAGAGGGTGAATTGGTTCTTATCCATGGAGCAGTGATGTTTTCCATGTGCTTTGTGCTCTCTCCCTGTGCTGGGCTGGGTGGGCAGTGCACAGGAACCATTTCCTCTCCTTCCCACTCCCCCTGGAAGGTGGATGCCGGTGGAGCAGCAGCGATCCATCAGGCTGAGGACATTATTTGGGTTTCAATCAACTGGAAACGAGGGAGTACCTGCGGAACGGGGCGGGGGGAGGGGGGGATTTGCATGTGGCTGTTGAAAGGTCGGGGGCCCTGGGGGTCTCTTGCCTTCTCCTGATAAATTAAGGCTGTGTGTTCTGATCCCATCCGCTGTCGGCCCCTCTCCACCTGGGAATGGGATGGGGGCACCTTCCTGGAGCTGGCCGGGCGTCCCCCAGGTGTGTGTTAAGGGAAAATGAAGACGGCCCCCTGCTCTTGCTCCTTGTGCTGCCCTCATTAGGGCAGAGTGTGTCCTTCGGGACTGAATTCCCAGCAAGGCAGGAAAAGCTCCGTGTATCACATCTGATGTGCTCAGCAGTGACTCCATTTTCCCAATCTGTTGGTGGAGGCAGCTGCCCTTCCTGAGCCCCTGGAAGTGGGATGTGGTGCCAGGGAGCCCCGAGAGGGGCTGAAGGCCAGGATCCCCCTGGGAGCCCTTTTACACTCGCCAGCATCCTGCAGGCATGGCCTGGATGGGCTGTGACCATCCCAGTGAGCAGGAATGTCCCAGGCAGGAGCTCGGGCATGGCTTTTGGTGGTGGCAGTGCCAGGGCAAGGAGCAAGCAGGGAGCAGGCAGGGATCAGGCAGGGATCAGGTAGAGATGAGGCAGGGAATAGCAGGGATCAGGCAGGGAATGGGCAGGGAGCAGGCAGGGATGAGGCAGGGAATGGGCAAGGATGCTGAGAGCCACAACATTTTGGGAAAGCCGGAATCCTTCCTTTGGGGGGACATGGGAAGCTCAAGCCCGGCCAGAAACCAGCAGGCACAGCCCTGGAACTTTTCCAGCAGAGAAGGGATACGAGTGGGAAGGGGAAAGGCAAGGCCGAGGGCGGGAGCCTGCGGGATGGCAGCTCCGAAGGTTTCTTTCCGCCCCGAGGAGCTGAACTTGCCCGGAGGCAGGAGAAAGGACAGGAAGTGGGGTAGGCTGAGGCAACGGTAGGGAGCAAAGTCCTGCAGCACTTCAGAGGGAGAAACTCTGCCAGGGAATTTGTGCCTCCACGAGAAACCCACAGGCAAGAAAAGGGAAATGAAGGTGGGAAGGACACTGCAGAGGAGAGGGAAGATTCTCCGTGACAGATTCCTTCAGAGCCAATGTCCCCGTGACAGGAATGCCAGGGGCGAGGGGCTGCCCTTGCCAAGGAGAATCCCGAAATCCCCAGCCCCAAGGAGCACCAGCCTCTCCAGGAGTGCAGGAGGAGGGAGCAGCTCCGCTGCCAGACCAAAGCGATCAGGCTGGGAAGTGGCCAAGGAAAAACACGATTGTTCAAAATGCTGATTCATCAACTTTGCCAGGAGCAGATCAGCACTATTTGGCTTTTTCACTACAAAAAAAAGGAGAGAAAACTGTCCCAAATTACTGAACATGTTTTTCTCTTTCAAAAATCCTGAAATTAAACTTAATGACAGGAAAATGTATTAAAAATAAATGACCATCGTGACTGAAACAAAAGCTTGGGAAAATCCGGGGGAAGCACGTTTGGGTTGTCCTGAGCTCCTCTTTGCAGATATTTTCCCTTCCCCCACATCATTTTTTAGCTGCTTTTTTTTGAGATGTGACATCCCCAATGCGCAGTGTTGCATCTGGGGATGGATTTGGATGGAGAGGAGCCCATCCAAGAGGATGATGAAGATGAGATGGGGTGCCAGGCATCCACAAAGGATCCTGGCATGTTGGGAGGGGTTGGAGCTGTGAGATGGGAATTTTACCTGCACCTCTCCACTCACTTCAAGCCAACATTGAACCCATTTTGTACTCTGCTCCCAGGACTCCCAGAGCGGGATTGCAAAGTCCTTGAGGCGTAACGAGGTGCTAAAGTTATAATGAATAAGGTTTTAATTAAGCTTGCGGTCCCCAAAAAAGACCTCGGTGAAAGATGGGAGCAAATCCCGCCGAGGGAATCTCAGCCCTACAAAGAGCGAGGCTGTGTGAGACCTGTAATGGCTCTAGCAGAAGGGCTCTCCCTTGGCCCGAAAGTGAGAAAAGATGCCTTAATTGCTAATCCAGAGGAATTCGGAGCCAGTGTCCCCTCCCCAGTGCCGAGCGGATCTGCAGGGAATCCTTGGAACAATTAATCATGTGACAAATTCATTATAAACATAGAGAGGTGAACCCAGAGACTGGGTTCCTCTGGAAAAGGGATTTTAGCAGAGGAGAGGAAGGGGCTGGAGCAGCTCCCAGCAGTGACTGCTCTGGGTGACCACGGTGGCTCCCAGGAAGGGCAGCGGTGGCGCTTCCTGGCTGCTGTGGGGAAGAGCTGCTCCTAAGGGAAGATCCCTGAGGGAACTCACCGTCCCGGGGCTGGAGCTGTGGGTTCAGGATTTGGGGAGCTGGTGGGTGCACTGTTGGCTGTGCAGGGTGACCACAGGGCTGTGGGGCATCCCTGACAGCAGCACAGGGGTCCCTCATCCCTCTGTCCCGTGCAGGGGAGGGCACATCCCTGCAGGACCTTGGCTGGGGCAGAACCAGGGAAGGGATGTGCTGCGGGGATGGGGGGAGGGAGAGGAACAGGGAACCTGCTGGGAAATCCCAGAATCATTTAGGTTGGATTAGCCCTTAACCCAGCACTGCCAAATCAGCCTCTTCGGGGAGCTGAGGGTGCCTGGAGAGCTGGAGGGGGGAGGGTAGAATGGGGACCCCCAAGTGCCGTGAGCCTGCAGCTGGGAAGTGGGCAGGGCTGGAAGGGATGGCAGGAATGGCAGGGCTGGACAGGATGGCAGGACAGGCAGGGCTGGCAGGACAGGCAAGGCTGGCAGGGCTGGCAGGGCACTGGGCAGCATCCTGCCTCCCCAACCCGCTTGCTCAGTGGCATCGGTGCAGCCCCAGGTCTTGTTTTCCCATCTCCACAACTCAGCCAGGGGCCCAGGGAAGCTCCCAGAGCCCCGGCCCGTGTCTGGAAGCACTTGCTCCGCCCGAGCCCGGAGGATGGGGAGGGGCAGGCGATGAGCGGAGCCGTGTGTGTGCTGGGGACGCACGATTTAGTGTGGCCGCTCTTCCTGACAGGACCTGCCCGCGGGGGAGATCCCGGTGTCCCGGAGATTCCTACGGCTGCAAAGCCGGTCAAAGATCCCTCACACCTTCGGGGGAGGTGGCAGGGTGGCCGTGCCCTGGCCCCAGGCACCCGTGCAGGGCTGGTGTGGGACTGGGGTTATCTTGTGCAGAGCTGGGGAATGTTTCCGTAGCTGGATTTTGCTCGTGAGCTGGTGGAAGCAGCTCGGGAAAGTGTGGCTACTCCTGTTCGGCTGCTCCTGGGGCTCCAGAGTCCTGGAGGGTTGTCCCAGGAGAGGAGAGCTGAGGGAAGGAAGGGTGGGATGCCCTGAATTTAGTGAGGGATGGGATGTGCCCACACTGAGGTGGCTTTGGGAGGCTGGGATTTCCACACGTTTCTCTGGATAAGGACAGTTGTGCCGAGCGCTGCCCTCGTGCACTGACCCGGGGAGGCTGCGAGTGGGGCTGGGAGGAGCAGCAAAGGTCTTGATCAAAGACGGGTCACTCCTGCGAGCACCCCCGACCCCCCCGCGCTCCCTTCCCACCGGCATCTGCCGGGTAATGGCTTTCAGGTGTCCCGCAGGGAACCGGCCGAGGGAGGTTCAAAGGGAGACGTTCAAAGGGAGAGCGGGGCATCCTGAGCGAGCCCCGGGGTGCGGCAGGGCCGGGGGGCTGCGGGGGAACAGGGAAAAAGGGGCTGTGACACGAGTCCGGCCCCCCTCCTTGTGCCAGCCAGAGGCTGATGTTGAAACCTCCTTTGTGCCATGGAAGGGCTTGGGTGGAGAAAAGTTGAAACGTGACCGTTTTGGAGGAGTTTTTATTTCCCCCTATTTCACTCCAAAAACAATGTCCTATTCTCTGCCCTCCGGATTTCGATGAAAGACTCTGAAAACAAGATTTCCCCCTTTTTTTTATTAATGTGTGGGGAAAGTGTTGGCCATTTTCTGACGAGTCTCACTCCCCGTTTCCCCTTAGTCATGGTGCCACCACCTGATCGTACCTGAGCGTGTTCACAAGTCCCAGGGCTGTGACACTGACCCGAGGTGGCAGAAGCCACACCAAGAGTGAGAAAAAGGAGGAGATGAAAGTAATTTTATCCCCGGGATGTGAACATGCTTCACCCCACCCTGGGATGTTGTGGAGAGAAAAAACACAAGGAAAGAGCGCAGGAAAGGGGGATCCAGAACTGCCGGGGGGTGATGGGGATAACCAGGATGCATTTGGGGTGCTGCTGATGGCGCTGGTCCCACTTGCCTGGCGGAGGCTTTGGCATCCCGGGGCAATGGGGCTGCTTCGGCAGCGAGCACCTGCGGGGCTGGGCCAGGGAAAACAAAGGTGAGGTGTGGGATGGAGGGCGAGGGGCTCGCCGGGTCGGCCGGCTCCTTATCTCCCGCACTGTTTGCTCGAAGATTAACCCGAGCCTGCAAGATGCGAAAGTCCAAGGAAAACCGGCGCTGGGTTGGGACGATCGGGGGCTCCCCCCTTTCCCCCGGCGGGATGGCCGCGCACTCCAGGAGGGCTGGAGTTTAAAGTCCAGGCGCTTGCAAAGTGATTTACGACTCATTATTCTCTGCTGCAAGAGCTGGTTAATGAGCAATCAGGGGCTGGGCAGGCGCGGGGGAAGGGGGGAATTGCGGGACATTCGCGAGGGGAAGGGGCTTCTCCCCCAGCTCACCCCAGGAGGGGAGCAGCGAGCAGCGCTGGGAAGGCAGGGGAAGACCAGTCCCAGCCCCCTCGGCTTAGGGACGGGGCAAAGAATTCCTGGATCTTTTCCATGTTTTACACACCCCCTGCCACCACGTTTAGCTGTTTCCCCATTACTTTCCAATCATGCCAGTTATCAGGAGCCCATTTATCTGATAATCTGGGACTTGGATTTATTCCATGTTTTTGTAGTAGGTCATAACACTTCCCATCCTGCTGACTCCATCAGTTTGTCTGGAATGGTGCGGACTCTCCCAAACCTGGCCAGAACCAGCTGGATTACGGTAAAACCTGGAAGAGAGGGAGGCACCTCTGCTCAGCTCCTCGCTCCCGACCAGCCGGGGATTCCTGCCCGGTGAGGGGATCTCACTCCCGGCGGGGTCCTGGAAGAGTTAGGATGGAACAAGAGGATTGCCTGCACCCCGTGCCCTCGGGGCTTTGCCTGCGCTTCCCCACAGAGTGCGGCACAAACATGAGCAGATAAAAAATCCCACAAGTGAACCCCAGGGCGGGGAAGGAGGGGAACGGGAAGGTGAGGCAGCCCGGCAATGCCTTTGGCAGTGCCTTGGGAAGGCGCCGCAGGGAATGGCTGTGCCTGCGCCCTCGGTGCCCGGAGCATCCCAAATCCCTGCCAAACCCAGGGCAGGAGCGGGGCAAGGCAGCCCCTGGCTGACCCCAGCCCTCCTGCGGGATGGCGGATCCTGACTGACTGGAAGGCTCTGGGGCTCCCAGGGCACTCCCAAATGTTCATTCCCAAAGCTTTGATTCCCGGCCGGAGCAGCCCCTCGGGCCAGCCTGTCCCAGCAGGGCAGGGGACAGCCGGTCTGTGGCTCCGGGGGCAGGGACCACCATCAATCACCGCCCCGGGAGCGCTCGGCGGCCGCGGCCCCGCGGGGCTCGGACGATGTGCTGCCCACGGGTCACCTCGTGCGGCCAAAGGGCACTGCCCGGGGGCTCCGGCTTTGCTCTGGGAAGTGGCTCTGGAATAACAGTCCCTGCTCGGCTCATCCCACCTGCAGGGGATGTGCGACGTGGGGGTGGGACAGCCCCGGGTGTCCCAGCCCGGAACGGGGGCTGGACCAGCGGGGCGTCACTCGTGCCGTGCGGGATTCCCAGCACTCCCTGTCACAGGAGCCACCGCCCAGCCAGGGGCAGCTTCCCTGCCTGGGGTGCCTGCATGGGATGCTCTGCTGAAGGTGCGGGACGCTCTCCCGGCAGGATTGGTCCTCTGTCTGTATGGATGCTCTCCTGCCTGTGTGGAGTGCTCTGCTGCTGGTGTGGGACGCTCTCCCGGCAGGAATTTTCCCCTGTCCCTGTGGGATGCTCTCCTGCCTGCCAGGCAGGGCTCGTGGGGCACGAGCTATTTTTGGAGAGGCCGAGCAAGTGCTCCCGTGTTTCCCTTGGATCCCTGACTCCATTAAAGCAGTTTCCAGCTCAAAGGTCGGCACAAAACCTCGACTTTACTCTGTGTCCCGGCTGCAGCGTCCCCAGCCCTGCAGCCGGGACCTAAGAGTCCGACCCAGCCACCGGGGTGACAGTGGTGACACCAGAGCTGCCGCCACCACCCTCCTCTGCAGGCAGCAAGTGCCTGGTCTGGGGAGGCGGCCCCGGCAAAGCCCAAATCCCGTGATCCAGGAGTGCTGGAGGAGACAGCCAACTCTCCCTCCAAATCCCTCCTGTTCTGTCTGTGCTGCAGCTGTGGGGAACGAGCAGAAAGTGGCGGAGCAGGGACGGAGGGCCCAAATCTAATTTAAGTCAGAGCATTAGGCCAGGGATTATTTGGCTCAGGGACTGCTGGCTGCGAACAGGATCCCAGGGAAGCACTCGGCTTGGGATGTCGGGAAGAGCTACCATTCCCCAGGCCTGGGTCGGATACGCTGTAATTAATATCAGTGAGGAATTAGGAGGGATTTGGAGACAGAATGGCCTGAGATTAAGCCAAACAGCAACGTGATCTCAGCTTTGTTAGAAATCCCCTTCCTAAAGGGCCAGTGCTTCCTCGCAGCAGCAGGGCTGGGAGGCCACCAGGAACTGTCCCCCCTGTCCCTGGTCACCCGGGCAGCACCGGCGCCATGCACAGTCCTGGGATTCCCCCTCGTCCTGCACCCATGGCCCGAGGCATCGCCCAAAATGTCGGGAAGGGCTCGGAGTCCCCACAGGGTGCTTCAGAAGCTTTTCTTAGTGGCCCTTCTTAGGGGCAGAAGAATCGTCTCTTCCTCCCCAGGGATCAGATATCAGGGAATTAGGCAAGAAATAGGATCCAAATCCTCCAGTTCCTCTCTAAGCCACCTCTCACACAATTGGGTTCCTCCGGGATGGTCTCTCTGGTGACCCTGTCCCTCTGTCACCCCTCAGCCATGTCCCTGTGTCAGGTGACTGCTGGAACAAGGGAGGGTGGCTCTTCTGTGGCATCAGAGAGCTAGTACTGCTTTTCGGAACTATTGGGCTATTTTGCAATCCAGGAGGCAGGAGAGGAGGAGGAGGAGGGGGAGGAGGAGGAAGGTGGGCACTGGGGCTGCGTTACCCAGAGAAATCTCCATGTTTGACCCATCCACGCTTTTGGGATCGCTGTGACCCCCTTGGCTGCAGAATGACTCTGGAGCAGGAGGAGAGGCCCCTTCTGCTCCCCCAGCCCTCGCTCCTGCTGGTGCTCCAGGGGCATCACACTCCAAATTCCTGCAAGATGGAGCTGCAGGACCAATTTGCAGGACTGATTTCCACATCTTGCTCCTTGCACGTGCCCAGCTGCTCTCCCCACAGCCCAGCAGCCCCAGCTCTCCCTGCCCTGGATTCTCCCAGTTCTTCCTCTCCAGACGCCACTGCCCAGCTTGGCCCGGGCTCTCCTTCCCTGTGCCAAAGTCAACAGGGCCACGGCCACAGCCCCGTGGTGACAGTCCCCAGCAGCCCATGAGTAGGTAGGAAATAAATAATGCCGGGAGATAAACAGAGCAAACACGGCCTGGGCTGCTGCATTTCAGACAATATTTGCAGACCAGGTGTGTCCACCCCACCCACCTGAGTCACCCCGGGCAGGGTGTGGCTGGGGGGGCAATGCCCTGGGGGGTCCCCAAAGCCCTGCTGGGAGTACAGCCCCTGCTTTCACCAGCTCTTCTCCTCCGTGCCCATAAAGGGGCACCTGGAGCACCCACGGGGCCGTTCAGGGGAGCGTTACCCCCTCAGCAGACCCCACCCCTCCTCTCCAGGGTGAATGCCCAAAGCTTTGGGGGCCCCACAGCACCCCGAGGATTCCCTGGGAGATCACAGAATACCAGAATGGTTTGGGTTGGAAGGAGCCTTAAAGGTCATCTTGTCCCAAACCCCGGCCATGCGCATGGACACCTTCCACTATCCAGGGTTGCTCCAAGCCCCGTCCAGCCCAGCCTTGGACACTTCCAGGTGTTCCTTCTGGAGCCCCCAGGACAAGGCTTGGTTCGGTGGTTCCTGGAGTTCTTTGAACCAGGAGCTCAGTATCCAGAACATGTAAGAGGTTTAGGAGCCCTGGGTGCCTTCAGGGGCCTCAGCTGACCCCGGTGACCCCGCAGCCGGCAGCAGGAGCAGCAGGAGCTGCTGGCATGTTGGGGAGATATCCTGGAGCAATCTGGGTTTATCCTGCCTGGCTCCAGCTTTGCCTTTCCCTTCTCTGCTCACATCTGGCCACACGTGGCTGTGTCAGCTGCCACACCCTGAGCCTGCAGACCGTGTGTTCCCTGCTAACCGGCGCTGATGGATGAGGGAAGGGCCGGAAGTGTGGATCACATCCCAAACTCAGCTCTTGGCGTGGCAGTGACAGATCCCTGGATCCAACGGGGAGCTTGGAGCGGGCTGTTCACTCTGGCACAGTCTCCAGGGATGCGCAGAGAGATCCCAGGAGAGCCCAGCCTGCCCCACAGCCCTGCTTGGGGCTGGTGAGGGATGGATCCTCTTTGCCAGGAGAAGTTTGGATATGGCAGAGATGCTTCTCCTGCTGCTTCCCAGCTCTGCCACCGGCACAATTCCCACAGAGCCAGTGGGGCTGCCCCAACATCCATGGAGGGACTCTGCTCCACCGCAGCCACTCCTGGGATGCTGCACCCCGACTCTCTGTTGGGATGGCTCCAGGGTATGACACGGCAAAGGGAGACTTCCCTTCCTCCATCCCGACTTGGGCTGCCTGGAGAGGTTGGTATTCCATGGGCACGCTGCAAAAATCAGAGCACTTGGGAAAACTCCCACAAAACAGGGCTGAATTCCTAAAAAAAATCATTTGGGAAATTCCTTGAACATCATGAAGAGCAAAGGAAAAAGTCTTGCAAAGCACAATGAAAAATTTTTAAAATCACCAGGAAAATTCCTAGAATTCCTCATCTGAGGGATTTCTAGGAAACGGTGGAAGAGTCTGAGAAAAGTCCTTGGCCGAGGTTTTCTGGATGGGAAAGTGTCTCAAAAGTATTTGAAGAATTTCATACCAATATCCTAGACTGAGGAATTTCTTGAGAGCCCTTGTGGCAGCCTTGGAATTCATTGGGATGCTCCTGGACAGGTTGCCGATAAGGAAATGCCAGAAAACTTCCAAAAGAGAGAAAACTCACAGGAAAAATGGAAAATTCTGGGGAAGTTTCTAGGTGGAGGAAAGTCAGGGAAGCTCTAGGGCATTCCTTGAAATTTTTCAGATTGGAGAAATCTTATGAAGCCCTTGAACATTCCTGGAAATGTTCTAGACGCAAGTCATAGGAAATTCCTGGGAAGCCTTGGCGTTGAGAGAAAGGCTGAAGGATTTAAGAGGAACATGCCCTCCCCAAATTCACAGGACAAAATCCTACAGGAACTGGTGTGCTGTGGATCCCTAGAAAGCTCCAGGAATTTCCCAGGAGGTTCCGGGTGAAGGACTGGAACATGGTGCCCATGCTGATCCTCTTTACTTTCCGGCCCGAGTGCGGCAGGATTTGCCAGGAGCTGATCCTGTTTTCCTCGTGGACGCAGAGCTGGCCCTGCAGATCCAATCTCAGGGTGGTGAGGAGTCTCCACTGGTGACAATTCCCACAGGTCCATGAAGCCGCGTGGTGGGGAAAGCATCAAATCTGTCATCCAAGGATTTCCTTGTCAATTTTCCCATTCCAAACCTCTATAAATTTATTTGTCTCTTTATCTCCTTTTTCCTGGTCCATTTTAACTCCCTCCATGCAGATGTTATCCCAAACCCTGGATCAATGTGATGCTTTCCCCCAGCATCTCCTCGTTCCCTGGAATGGATCCGTCGGAGCTGAGCGGCAACAGATGAAGAAAAAAAGGACATTTCCTCTTTTGTTCTCTTTCCTGGCTCCAAGAGTTCTTAATATTACACTTGCCTTTTTTGACTCTTGCTAATCATTGAAAGGAGGCCGTCAAAGGGGCTCGGCAGCGTCTCCGAGATCTCGTTAAATCCCAGTAATTGCTGATACGGAGCCGCCGCGCGTGTCCGGATGGGGGAAAAGCTTTTCATGTTCATTACTCTGCAGTTATGAGCAGGGAAGTTCATCTGCCATTTTATTGCTCTGTTCCATACAGCCGTTCCATTCCTCTGCAATTCCTCCGTGCCAGCAGTAATTTGGAGCCGCTCCGAAGTGCTCGGCTGTGCTCTTCCCTCTCCTGGACCATTCTGGGCGGCACCAGAGGAGCTTTCTGGCCCAACTCCCGTGGGACTTTGTTGAAAGTCCTCTCCCCTGCACAAACAGGCTCTTCCCCAAATCCTGCCGTCCTTAACCAGGGATTAACATTCCCATTTATCCCTGGGCTGCTCTTGCCTCACCAGCCTTGGCTGAGTGACCTTGCAGAGACCTTTTAGAAACCCCAAATATTGCAACTTCTCTGCTCCAAGCCTCATCCCGGAGCTCAATTACTCTAATTAAGCTCATGTTACAGCATGGCCAGTGTGGACAGACCAGCCCTGGGTCTGCCAGGGCTCGATGCTCATCCCACTTTTCTCCTGGAGCACCTGAAGCTGGAGACCTGGCAGGTCTCTGTTCCAGGCAGTGCATGAGCTGAGTGACCTGGAAATTCACGGACATCTTTAGCTGCTGGTGCAGGAGCGATGATCCTTAGAATCACAGGAGCCCTCTGGAATCATCAAGTCCAACCATTTCCCAGCACTGCTGAGGCCACCACTAGCCCACATCCCCGAGTGCCACATCCACATGGCTTTTAAACCCCTCCAGGTTTGGAGACTCCACCCCTGTGCCAGGGCTGGACAACCCTTTCCATGAGAAGTTTTCCCTAATATCCAACCAAACCTGCCCTGGCCCAGCCTGAGGCCGTTCCCTCTCCTCCTGTCCCTGTTCCCTGCGAGCAGAGCCCGACCCCCCCGGCTGCCCCCTCCTGTCAGGGACTTGTGCAGAGCCACAGGGTCCCCCCGAGCCTCCTTTTCTCCAGGCTGAGCCCCTTTCCCAGCTCCCTCAGCCACTCCTGGGGCTCCAGCCCCTGCCCCAGCTCCGTTCCCTTCCCTGGACACGTTTCAGCCCCTCAGTGCAGCAGCACAAGAACAGCAGAAGGTGGAGAGGGGCTTGGGAAAAGCTCCTTGGGCTTGACAAAAGCTCTTGAGGTGCTGCTGATGGTCCCGGCTCCTTCGGCCAACACCCGCCGAGGTCGGACAGATGGGAGGAAGGGGGCGGCCAAAGGACCTCTTTTGATCCAATTTTTCTCCCTTCTTGAGTGAGGAGTTGGATGGGAATCGGTTTAAAGTAAACAGAGGAGTCCTTGGGGCGGGCTCTGCAGGGCTGGCAGGATCTGCCGGGGTTGGCGCTGCCCCGGACAGGGAGGATGAGGCGTGGGATAGTTCCCAGCATCCATAGGATGTTAGTTTTCGGACTCCATCAATAAGACTCTTCTCCTGCGGCTCCCCAAAATGTTTATGGAAGAGATACAGGAAGGGAGGAAGATCAAACCTGCTCTGGCGAGGCCTTGCTGGCTTTATCTGTGGTTTATGAGGTGACCAGACCTTGGCGGCTCCGTTTTAACTTGTTTTGATCTGGCCGTGCTTTATGACGATTATTCTGAAATGTTTTGACAGGCACGAGCCTCACCAGTCCGGGCTGCTCTGCCGGGAGTCCTGGGGCAGCGCTCCCACAGCCCGGCCCTTCCATAAAACCCAAAAGTTCACAGCGGGAGATGATGCCCGTCCTGAGGATGCTGCACCCGTGTCCGCCTGGGAAGACTTGACTTGCTGATGGCCCTTCCCTCTGTGGGGTTTGCTGGTAGTGCCTTTCTGAACTTCGGGAACGGGTTTCCAACAGATGTTTGGGCTCTCAAGTTGCATTTTTGGTTTTTCCCCCCAAACTGTCTCTTGTTTGCACACATTTCGTACTTTTAGTTAAAAAATTCCCAGCTGCAAACCACATTTCTGAGAGGACCATTCCTTCATGTTTCCAGTGAAAATGGGAATGTTTCAATAAATCATGCTTGGGTTCTTTTAAAGTTTTTCTTATGGACAATACTTGGAGCTGCTGGCTGGATTTGAGGACAAGTCAGATGGACCCGTGTGGAGGGGTGGTGGGGTGAGCTGTGCTGGGCTCCCGAGGCCAAGGGAGGTGTGGGAAGATGCCCGTGGTTCCCAGGGATCAGGGGGATCACATCAGAGGCACACCTTCCCCACGTCCTGTTTACAGTCCTTCCTTCCAACTGGGTCTCCATCCGCATCCCCAGGAGCTGGAGCCACATGGGAAATAATCACGGAATCACAGCGTGGTCTGGGTTGAAAGTCACCTCAAATTCCATCCCGTCCCACCCCCTGCTATGGGCAGGGACACCTTCCACTTATCCCAGGTTGCTCCACGCCCCATCCAACCTGGCCTGGGACACTTCCAGGGATCCAGGGGCAGCCACAGCTTCTCTGGGCAGCCTTTAGGCCCTGGAAGGGGCTCTGAGGTCTCCTGGAGCCTTCTCTTCTGCAGGTGAACAGCCCCAGCTCTCCCGGCCTGGATCCAGAGCAGAGGGGCTCCAGCCCTCGGAGCAGCTCCGTGGCCCCCTCTGGACTTGCTCCAGCAGCTCCACATCCTCCTGCTGTTGGCCCCAGGGCTGGCGGCGGCTCTGCAGGTGGGCTCTCACCTGAGCGGGGCACAATTCCCCCCTCCCTACTTCCCACGCTGGGGATCAGCCCAGGGCACTCGGGGGGTTCTGGGGTCCCCAGGGCTGAGCAGGCTGCAGCCGTGGGCTGGTCCTGCTGGGTGTGCCCAGCCCTGTTGCTGGAAGCTTGGCACTGGCTTATCCCGATCAAGGACCTGCTGGGAATGAGGGATGTGTTGCCCTCAGCGCGGTCTCTCCTCTGTTCTCACCCCTGATGGACCACACCCATCCCTCTTTGCCACTTGCCTCTCAGTGCGGTGTGTGGGGGATTAGAAGATGAGGGTAAAATTGCCTCTTGCTAATTTCTGTAGATTCCCTCCCCTCTTCCTGAGCGCTGCTGCCCGTTCCCCTCTGGGCCATGCTCACCGCCCACCCTCGGCAGTGCCCTGTTCCCTGAGCATCCCATGCCTGAGATTTGGGATGCCCTTTCCGGCCAATCCACCCTGGGATGCTGGGGCGGGGGCAGCGGGTGTTTCTCTGCATCCCTGCACAGTCCCAGGTGGAAGGAGGATGGGCAGGCAGCGAGCTGCGGCCGCGTTTGCATCTCCGTGGGTGTTTTCTTCATTAAAATGCTGTGGGAAGAGGTTACCTCGCCTGCCTCCGTGTTTGTTGCTCCTGAGCTGGAAGCAGGAGCCCTTTGTCAGGGAAAATGGGAAGGAGTTTTGGCTGGAAGGGCTTTCCGTGGGCTGCCGAGGGTGTGTGGGCACAGGCCGTGGCTGTGGCCGCTGCCCGAGGAGGTGCCGAGGCTTTGGCAGGGGGAGGACGGGGCAGGGGACTTTTGGGCAGTGTGGGTTTCATTGGTGCCACGCCGGTGGCAAAGCTCGAGGTCCCTGTTAATGGCCAAAGCCCTCTCTGTGTCTGTCACCTGCATTTCTGAGCTCAACTCTCTGAGGACCCATCCATCCCCCCTATCTCCTGTGGGTGGTTACTGCCAGGAATTATCCATCTGCCTCAGAAGTGCTTTGATCTGTTGCTCCCGGAAAAGGAAAACACGCGTTTTCTCGCTTTATTTTATTTTAAGCATCGTTTATCAGTGTAGCAACACCTTTAGGTGAAGGGGCATGCCGGCAGGGCCCCCAAACCATCCACCCTCTGAGGAAGAGGCTTGGGAGCACCTGGAAGGATGGGATGGCTCGGGATGGGGGCAGCAGGGACCCCCTGTGCCCCCCAGGGTGGGAGGTTCCACACAGCCGGGCATCCACCGGGCTCCCGATGCTCTCCCGATGCTCTCCGTGCCTCCAGGCAGGGCTTATCGGGGCTGGACATGCCTTGGAGGCAGCGCTGAAATGGATGCTGCTCACTGAGCTCCTTAATTGCTTTTAGCTGTAGACTTATTAAAGAACAAGATTTAAATAACGTCGGGGGCAGGAAGAAAAAAACACCTCAATAAAAACAAGCTGAAGGAGGGAGCGGAGAAGCTTCCTGTGGTGCCGAGCGGAGTTACCGTGAGGAGTCGTCACCAAAGGCTTCCAGGTTTCCTATTTTTCCTCCAAATCTGCTTTGAGTTTAAGCAAACCCCTGAACATTGCCCATGAATAGTCATGCGGGAGCTGCCTGTGCCTGTGCTCCAGCTGCTATCCGAAAAAACCAGATTCCTGGCAAAAAGGAGATGAGAAAAAGCACCAGGTTCTCCTTGAATATTCCTTATTATTTGGGGAAGGCTTGTAGACACTTGTGCTGAGATCTGATAGGAAAAGATTTGCCCAATTATGGAATGGAAACGGTGCCGGGGGTCGCAGCCAAGGCAGGGAGCGGCTGCCGAGGCTCCGCCGGCCCGGCCCGGGCACGACCCCCCTGCCAGGCAGGGAGAGCTGCCCCTGCCCCTCCTGGCACAGCCCCGCGCGTGTAGGTGTCAAACTCCGAGCGAAAAAATCATCCTGAGCACCCGGGGGAAATCCAGCAGCGAAAAGGAGCCAAAACACTGCGGGAAAACTTCCCTTGATCACCCCTTGGCATGCTCAGGGGTCGGGGAATGGGAGATGAACCCCAGGTTTGCCCTGAGTGATGGAGGCAGATCATAGGGTTCATCCCAAGAAAACGCCCTGGGAAGGGCATTAGCAGAGGGACTCGTTGTGTCCCTGTGGAGCTAATTGGGATCACGGCGGGAGGTGGGAAGAGGGTGCTGAGGAACCCAACATCAACCAGCTGCTCTCGGCGTGTCCGAGGGCTCTCGGTGGGATGAAGGATTCACCCAGGGCTTGGAATTTGCCTTGGATTGCCTCATCTTTTCTTGGTAGAAAAGACCTTTCCCCCAGCGAGGTTTCTAGAAGTTGCTCTGGACCTGGATGTTGGGATTTCAAATATCAAAGGAACAAAAAGCCGTGGGCCACACGTTTCTTTCCACTGCATCCGCTAATCCCACCAGCCATCCCCTTTCCCTGGAACTCAGGGGTTTTTTGGTCGAAACGCAGGAGGAAAATGGTTCAAAGAGGAGGAAATGGCAAAACCCAGGGAGAATAGGATGGTAAATGGGAAAGAAACGTGAGCAGAATGGGATGGGAGATGAGAAGGAATTGGGAGAATGGGATGCTCCGCAGCCCCCTGGGGCGGGGGGCCGGGCACGATGCAACATGCTGGCAGGGCAGGCGCTCCTGAACCTTTGGAACCAAATTCTCTGGGCTCGGGATCTCTTTCCTCTGTGCTGAACCCAAAATTGCCTGGTCTGATCCCAGAAATGCTGTTGCCCATGTCTGAAGCTGGGAAAATACCAGGAGAGCAGGGACATCCCTTGGCTCTCAGGGGTGCCCCTTGGCCCACAGAGGGATCACCAGGGTGTCCCTGGGCTCTCGGGGAGTCCCTGTGGAGCCGGGAACGGCAGCCGGAGCTGGGAATGGCTTCGGGAGCGGGCGGGAAAGGGGCTCGGCCGCACGGGGCCGGTCCCTGCCTTAGCTGCAGCTCGTTAAAGTCTGGCTGGAGGCGAGAGAGATGCCTCGATAAAGATGTGAAGCGAAATCGAGGGTAAGTACAGTAATCTCCCAACTTCCCACCGGGGTGTGAGCGCCCGGGTTGTAAATAGGCTGGAATCAAAGACTCATAAACCATGCAAATTGCTCCGTGTGTGTTTGTCTGTCTCCTTCCCATGTCTTTGCCCCTCACCTCCTTCCTCTGAGTCTCTATCTCTCTATCTCTCCTCTTTCCACGAGCTCTGCTCTGCTCCCGACGAGCCTGTTCGGGCGAGGGAGGGAGGCTTTAAAAGGCATTTTTGTGGTTCTGGGCAGCAAGTCAAAAAAAAAAATCTGCTTTTTTTTCCCCCCTGCCACCCTGCCCCCCTCCCCATTCCAGACTCAGGGACACGTCACCCCAAACCTACACAGCCATCAAAATAAACATTAATTAAGATATTTCCAGTGATCTTCACTGTCACAAATTACCAGCCCCACAAAAGCAGTGCTGCAACTGCTCAGGATGTTCAGTTTATCCCTTTCTGCGATTGCTGAGAGATAAAACTGATTTCTCCACTTTCCTCTTCTGCCTTTCAGCCCATCCTGCTCCGCACAGGGAGCCAGCGGGGCTGGAAAAGCAGCGGCACCACGGGGCTGCATCCCCAAAACCCGCAGTGGGGCATGGAGCGATGTCCAAGTGGGAATCACGGAGCCATGACCCGCCTAAACGGAAGGATTATAGAGCCTTGTGCTCTGTGGGAAACTGGGATCCCCTCCTGGGTCCTGCGGGGGTGGGGATGGGGTGTGGG
>WEIT01035334.1:244717-264843 GCA_013389985.1 Dryoscopus gambensis
GAGGGACGATGGCGCGGCCCCGCGGCGGGCGGTGGCTGCTGGGTGTCCTGCTGGCCCTGTGCCGTCTCGCCGCGCCGCTCGCCAAGAGCCTGGAGCCGGTGTCGTGGAGCTCCGCGAACCCCAAGTACGTGCGGCGAGAGAAGGGGGGGGGTCGGGAGGGACGCGCCTCGCACCCCCCGCGGGGAAAAAGGCATCGAAACCGCGTTCTAAATGCGAATTTAACGGAAACAGCGAGGTTTTTAAGGAAAAATCGCGCCTGGAGGCTGCGGGCGGCGGACGGAGCGACCCCCGGCTGAGGACGGACCCGCGGCGCCGCGCTGCTTTTCGAACCAAAAAAAAAAAATCCAACTTCTTTCTTTTTTTTCTCCCCGTTTTTAACTATGCTTTTACTTCTCGCAGCTTTTCCTCTCTTGAAATCCGTTTTTATTTTTGAAAACCACGTTTTGTTTCTTGATTTTTATTTTTTTTTTTCGTTTTTCAAGCCTCATTTTTTTTTCCCCCGGATCGCCGCTTCCCTCCAGCGTGTGGATTTATTACCCTTTTAAAATTTTTTTTTCCCCTGGGTTTTCTCATCCAAAATCAGCCGTGGAGGAAGGCGAGGGGAGTCGTTCCGCCCCCACCTCGGGCTGGGTCCGAACAAAGCGGGCGGTGGGGCTGCTCCGCCTGTACAGACACCTAAATTCTATAAATGCATATATTTTTATACAAATCTGTGGATGTGGACGCGGCTGCTGTGCAGGAACAATATGAAGGGCGAGGAGGAGGAGGAGGAGTGGGGGTGTGTTTGGTCGCCCCTACCCCGGAGCTGGTGGTCAGGATGGGTCGGTGGCCCTTGCTCAGCTTTATCTTGTAGATCATGGAATGTTTATTTATCTTACCCCTTTCTCCCTTCAAAAAATTCCTGCTTTAAGCCTGCCCTTTTTTTTTTCCCCACCACACGTCTCAAGGCAAAAAATAACCCAAAAATAATCCAAAGAGTTTTTGAGGGTTGGAAAGAACCGAAACAATTTGGACAACCTTCCTGCCTGGACACGTATTCCAACCGAATGTTTATTCCCTTGGTTTCTTGTGGGGGGAAAAGGAACTTTGCAGGCACACTTTGTGCGTCCCCAGCTCTGGGAGCGCCGGGACGGCAGCTCCGTCACTTCGTTCTCCTCGGTGTGTTTTTCCTTTCCTTTCTTTGGGAGTTGTGTCAGTTCGCTGGGAGCAGAGAGAGCCTTTTCCCTCGGGAATTGCCCCGCTGGATTCGTGAGCTTGGCGAGGGGCAGGCAAATTGGTTCCAGAAAATAGAATTTTTATTTGGGAAAAGGCAGCTGGAGGTGGAGGTGGCTCCGGCTTGGTGGTGGGGGATGCCATGTCGCCCCGCTTCCCTTCCTTATCCTGGGTTTTCCTTCAGCTGCCGAGGCCTGGGAAGTTGGGAGGAGGCCGTGGTGCTCGGCTGGCACAGGGGTGACACACCAGGACTTCCCACTGAGCCCTGGAGTGGTGGGCTTGGAGGTGTCCCTGCCTGGTGGGGTGTCCAGGGAGAGCTTGAGGGGTTCCTTAGTTTTCCCAAACTGGGAGCCTGGTGGTTTTCTGCTCCCAGTTTTTGGAGCTCAGTGGTTTCTGCCTTTGGTTCACCCCTAGTTCAGGGCTCAGAGGTTGTCCGGCTTCAGCTTTTCCCCAGTTCAGATCAGGGTGGTTGCCTGCTCTTGGTTCTCCCTGAGGTCAGGGATTGGGATTGTCTACCCTCGGTTTCCCCAGTTCAGAGCTCAGAGTCTGTCTGCTTCCAGTTGGCTCCCAGTTTGGAGCTCACTGGTTGCCCACTCTGTTCTCCCCAAATTCAGATCTTAGTGTTTGCCCTCGCTTCTCCCCCAGTCGGTAGGTCGGTGCTTTTCCACCTTCAGCTCTCTCCCAGTTTGGAGCTCGGTGGTTGCCCACTCTCCATTCTCCAGGAATTTGGAGCTTGGGGATTGTCTGCTCTTGGTTGTCCCTGGATTTGGAGCTCGGAGGTTGTCTGCCCTGGGCACAGCTTTCTGGGAATGTGCCATCCCGTGTGGGGCTGCTCCTGTGGGTGCTTCCCCGTCCCTGTATCCCCACAGGGACAGGAGAGTGGGAAGCGCCCGAAACGTCGGCGTTTCCACCCAGGAATGGCTCTGCTGGGACACGCACGGGCAAAACCCGTGGAAGTGTTTTGCCTCAATGGGGGCTGTCGGAGCCTGGCTGTGACCTCATTCAGATCCCTCCAGTCTGTGCCCCCGCAGAGCGACCCCGGATCCTCTTGTTCGGGATCCATCTTCGGGATCCATCTTCGGGATCCATCTTCGGGATCCATCGCTTTCTTTCCCAGCTCCGAGCTTTGCCGGCTGCGTGGCATCGGGCAGAGCCTCCGCACGGCTGCTCCCAGCAAACCCAGTTGAGGAAACCAGTCTTGGGATTGGTGTGCTGGGCAAAGTCTGGCTCCAGCTGGAGGAAAAGTCATGCTCATGGCTGGACTGGGATTATCTTCCGGATAGATCCATAAAAACCTTTGCCAGTGTACCTTGGGCTTCCAAGCCCTTTCCTGGGGCGATGCCGGGGCTGTGCCAGCCCCCATCCCACTTTGCCGAGCTTTAACTCTTGTTTTTAGAGTAAAGAGAGCTAAAGCCTTTAAAAATAACACAGCTAAGTGGAATTTTCCAACGGATCCGAGGAGCAAGCGTGGCGCTCCGGGCCCGGCCGGCCTCAGCGTGATTGCTGTAAATAAGGAAAATATTTTCCTGCCCTTTCTGGGCAGCTGGGAGCTATGGGTTCCAGCTCCACCAGCAGGTCTGGGGCTCCTGGTGTTATCAGAGGGATGCTGATAACACATCCGGTAGATGGAATGATCTCCTAATCGAGTTAAGTCAGGCTTAAGCTGTGTGCTCGGTTGGGAAGCCCAGGTCGGCTCCTGGGTGTGTGTCCCAAAGCCAGCGGTGAAATCATCACCCACTCCCCACTGTGAGGATGCTGGGTCTTGAAAGGGAAAAAAATAGGCCTAGGAATGGTTTTGTTGGAAAAAGTGATAATTGCCTCAAACCTGTGCTTGGGATGAGCTCACCCTCTGAGTGAGCTTTCCCTGGGATGCCTGCACAGCCCTTTGGAAGGGGGCTTGGAGAGGCAATATGGCTTTAATTTATTCCGTCGTGTCCAAGGGGGGCCTTGGGGAAAGTGCTTTTGGGATTTACTCGTCCCCTTTGCTGCGCAGTCGGGGGGCGGTGGGAGCGTGCTCTCCTTGGACAGCCGGGAATTGCTGGAGGAATTCTGGCTAAATCCTTTCTCAACTCCCTTGGCTGTAATTTGGGAGAAATATTGACCCTGGTGGGCTCCTGTACCGACCGTTAAAGGGAAACATTCCTAATAAAATATGGTTTGGAAAATTCATTTCAGGCTGGAATTCGCCTCCCCAGAAAGTATTTTAATAAAGAGGTGGGGGAAATGGGACACATCATCCACGCGGCTCCAGAGGACGGCTCCTTTTGCCTCTGCTTTTCCCTCTTCACCTTCCAGAAAGTTTTGCTCAGCTCTGAACTTGTTAAAAACAAAATAAATGCATTTATTTAAGGAAAAAAAAAAAAAAAGGTGAGGGGATGAGGAAAAAAAACCCCAGACAAAAGTCTAATCCTTCGTGGTATTTTTATTCCGCCTTTAATGACACGATGGTGTCCCATGGAATTCCGTCAGCGCTGGGGTTGAAGCCTGGCGGATCTTTGCCTCTTTTAATGCCATTTTACGAGGGACAAAGTGCTTGCGGGAAGGCTGTTTCCGAGGGGAAAGGCTGGCCTGGAGCTCCGGAGCGGGGGGCTCGCACTTGTCGGAGCAGATGGAATGGAATTACGGGAGCCGTGGGCGCAGGAGGCGCTTCGCGGTGTCAGGATTCGGGAAATAGAGAGAAGTCGCTGCTTATTTTTAATTAAAAGTTGTTTCTGGCTTGTGGAGACTCCCCCTTCCTGAGGCTGAGAGGTGGGGAATGGCTTTAAACTAAAAAGATGGGAAGTTTAGATTGGATATTGGGAAGAAATGCTTGGCTGTGAGGGTGGGGAGGCCCTGGCACAGGGAAGCTGTGGCTGCCCCATCCGTGTAAGTGTCCAAGGCTGGGTTGGGCAGGGCTTGGAACAACGTGGGCTAGTGGAAGGTGCCGCTGCCCGTGGCAGCACTGGGGCTGGATGGGCTTTAAGGTCCCCTCCCAACATAAACTATTCCAGGATTAATGATTCTGTGTTCCCATCAAGAATCCCATGGCCCCCGTGTGCACCCTGGCCTTTCTGGGGCTTTGCTTCATCTCCGAAGGCTGGGTTGGGCAAAGCAGGGCTGGACAGCCTGCTTGCCGGCTGGAGTTCCCTTTGCTGAGTGCCAGGCCTTTGGGAGCCCTCCCAGCTCCTGCTCCCCACAAGGCAGAACCCCCCGTGCCCAGCCCACGTTTCACCAGAGGCGTTCTCCCTCTCTCTGTGCTGAGGGGAAAGGAGCACCCGGGGATCCTTGCGGGTCGTTTGGGAATGACTTCATTAACTTAAATTAAAAAAAAAAAAGGAAGGCAGGGCTGCGGCTCTTGCAGTAGCCGGGTAAATACTGCTGGATTCCATAAAATGGATTTAACTGCTTCCTTTAAAAGAAAAAAAGAGCCGTGATGGGGTGGCTGATTGATTGTAAAAGGAGCCGGAGCTTTCTCCGGAGCAAAACAGCTGCTGCAGCTCCTTGGATCTGCCTGGCAGCGGGGCTGGACGGGGCTTCCATGGGGCTTCCATGCCATTTCTGACCGGGAAGGGCTGGCGGGGGCTGCTTCCCTCTGCTGCACCTGACCTCCTGTGTCGCTTTTGGGATCTGAGCTACTCCCTTGAATCCTTATCCCAAACGGGCTGGATGTGGCAGGGCAGGATGTGCTCGTGCCCTTGGTAGTGTGGCTGGGTGGGCTGGGGGTCCCTCTGAGCTGCTCAGGGGTCCCCCCAAAGAGGCTTCACTGGGGGCTCAGGGCCCCCCCAAGCCCTGTCCATGTTTTTAGGGATCACGGGGGTCCCAAAGAGCCGGAGCACACGAGCAGTCCCTTGCCTGACGTCCATCAGGAGCTGTTTGGATTGTCCCCTGTAAACCAGAGGCTTAGCAGTGGGGATGATCCCTTGTTTCCAGGTAGGATTTGGGTGTCCCAGCTTCCCCCCAGCTTCCTGTAGCTTTGTGCTCCCTGCCCCTGTGGCAGGGCACCCTGTCCTCAGCACAGTGGTGGCTGTGCTGCTCGGAAGCCTGTCTGCCCAAGGAGCGCTGGACTCCGGTGGGAAAACATCTTGGAGCGATCAGTAGCACATGCTACTTGGAGTCTGGCAGCTGGAATAGGGTGGGGAGAAACAAAGCTGATTCCGTTCTGTCTCTAATTAATGATTGCTGGGATCGAGGAGCAGGAGCAGGACTCGCTTGGCGCTATCGTGGCGTCACATCTGGGCAGGAATGCGCGGCCCGGCTGCGGGGCTTTTGTTGTGCAGGGCTGAGGGAGAGCCCAGCTCCTTGCTGCTGTTTCCTGATGCTTTTCCCCTTCCCATCCCTTGCTCTGGGTCGGGTGGTGTGGCAGAGAATCCTGCTCCGGAGAGCAGGAGGGGGATGGTGGTGGTGGTCCTCCTGCTCGTGGAGAGGGTTGGTGTATTCCCGGCATCCTTTGGGAGGGGTTTTCTTGCCCCTTGTGTGGATCGCCAGCTCTTGGCTGTGCCGGAGCTTCAGAATCCTATCTGTGCTTGGAGCCCTGGTGATCTCATGGCTGTGCTGGAACCTCTGGGTTCCATCTCCAGTTGGAGCATCAGAGCTCAGCTCATGGCTGTGCCGGAGCCTGGGGGTCCTGTCTCTGGTTGGAGCAGTGGTGCTCGGCTTGTGAAATCTCAGGATCCCATCTCTGGTTTGAGCCTGAATGCTCTGCTCGTGGCTGAGCCTTGGAATCCTGGCACTCCTGGCTCCCCCAGCCTGTCCAGGCTTGGTCCCAGAGGAGTCGGACAAGCTGGGGCTAAACGTCCTGCTCAGTGAGGCTGGGTTTGTGCACACAGTGGGGTTTTCCTGGCCTCTGCCCTTCCGTGGAACAGGTTCTGCTGGAGCTGGAGTGGGGACTGCGGGCGATCCCTGGAGCGTGGCTTGGAGGCCTCCAGTCCCTCCTCCCTGGAGGACGAGGGGACAGGTTTGGGGAGTTACTCGTGGTGTTCCAGTGAGCAGTGGCTGCTCTGTGAGCTCTCCCTGCCGGAGCCCCCGGGCGGGATCCGAGCCGGCTCAGGTGCCGGCGTGGCAGTGCCGCCCCGGCCGAGCTGAGCTGAGCAGCTGCACTTCAAAAATGCCAGCTATTTATAACCCTGGCTCGGCTGCTCGGGAATAACCTTTTCCTACCCACAGCCGGCCCTTCCCAGGTGGGCTGCTCACCCTTTCAGAGGCCATGGGACTGGGCTTTTCCAGGGGGGCTGTGTGAGGGCAGAGCAGGGGGCTTGGTTGGTATCCAACCAGGAAGTCCTGTTGGTGTTTTCCAAAGGCTCTATCCCGCTGTGGTGCTGTGCCTGCAGAGATCCATGTGTGCCGTGTCTGCTGAGGCTGGGCTGTGGTGAGAAGCTTGGAGTCATCTGGTTTGACATGGATTGGCCCTTGCTGGTGCCAACATGGAGGTGCCGGGGTCGGATACTTGGGAAATGCCACACAAGCTGTCCCAACTCCTTCAGGCTGGAGTTGGGGAAGTACAAAGCCCTGGAGGGGCTGCCCACCCTAATTGGGGGTTGTGGCTGGTTTTGGTGGCAGCCAGGCCTGCATCACTGCTGGTGATGGGACAGGAACATCCCACTTCCCAGCAGTCCCCTTCCTTGCCCCAGGCATCCTGCCAGGATGAGCCCAGCCCTGTGCACCAGCTGCCCTGCTTGGCTTTTGCCATCCAACCTCTTCCGAGTAGGTACTTTGGGAAAAGCAAAGTGCCTTTTCATGGCTTATGAGCTATAAACCCCCTAACACCCTTCCCATTGGTCGCAGAGTGTGTCCGTGCTTTCCTTCTCATTAGGCTGGGAAGTGTCTGCGGTTGCTCGCGCGGGGCTGAGGCTCGGCGCCGTCTCCTCTTTGCCACCGATTTTTCCCTTTTAATGGATTTCTGAAACGTGGGAGCATGGCCTGGTGTGCGGGTTGGCAGGCGGGGCTGGCAGCCTCGGGATGTGGAGGGATGCAGGGATGTGCTGGTGCTGGGCTCCGCGCTCTTTGTCTGGGCTCGCTGTAGTATCGCAGCCAAACGCGAGAGGGAGGGACGCAGCCCCCTGCTCCCACTGGGATTTCGGGGGGCAAATCCTCAGGGGGGCTTGGAGGGGAATGGGCACAAAGGCACTCCCGCATTAAGGCGGGCTGGCCGGTGTTCCCGTGCGGGGGGTCAGGCGGCTCCCGGTGCCGCAGGGATGCCGGCGTGCCCTGCCTGCGGCCGGCCGGGAGCATATGGAAAGGATCTGGGTGTAATATCCCGGGCTGCTCCGCGGCTTTGCTGAAGAGGCCACTTCAGCAGGGGACGCGGCGTGGTTAGTCCTCCCAGCTGACACATCCCAGGCCTTCCTCCGACTTGAAAGAGCTTGAGTTCGCCTTTGAATCTGAGGATTTATAGCCCTTTTAGGCCTCTCCAATAAAAGCACGGCTCCCTCCTCAGACAGAGCCCACCGTCTCCCTCCTCCGGGCTCATTATCCCGGGGATTTGTGTTGCTTGCTCTCGCTCTGTTGTTCGCTACCGCCGCTTTCTTCACATGTGTGGCCGAGAACTTCAGAGCAGAAAAGCTGAGCTGGAGTGGCCGCAGGGCCCGGCCTCGGTCCAGCTTGGAGCAAGCATGGATCCACATCCAGTGGTGTTCCCAGAGAGAGCCCTTATCTGCTGGTAATCCCCTGCAGCTGGGGAGCATTGGGGAGCAGCAGTTCCTCTTTGTTCCATGTGTTCCCCCAAGGAACGAGGATGAGCAAACCAGGATGAGCTTCCATTGCATGGAGAGCTCCAAGCAAGCGTCTGATCCATGTGTCCATCCCATCTTCCTCATCCTGGCACATGCGGACACTGGAGCACCTTCAGCCCCACAGATTTCTGCTTTCTAGAGGCCCCTCAAGCCTAGAACTGTTTAAAGGGAGGCTTAGGAAAGAGGCCAGAGAAACGACATAATAATTATTGTATTACAAATCGTTTCCTTTAATGGGCCCTGTCGGATCGCTCAGTCTGCTAAACACATTGTGCCCTCCCCCAGCCCCTTCCCACTGCTCCAGCCTCCCCTCGCAACCCCGGCCTGCCACAAAATTCCTCCCAGTGAGGAGCTGGGGTGGTGGGATGAGGGATGGGGCTGCGTGTGCATCCACCCGCTGCCTCGGTTCTCCACTTGTGAGGGGAGATGGTGTGGGTCCGCTTCCAAGTGGGGATCCTGTCCCTGCAGGTCCCTGCCTATTCCCCATGCTCTGGAGTTCTGTATTGCCCTGGATGCTGCATATTCCAAGGCCTTTTGGTTGGTGGCACCCCCAGCTGGTTCTCGGGGCTCATGGATGTTGACTCAAAAACCTCTTGCTGTGCAAGGGCTCCCTCCCTCCCTCCCTCCCTCCCGTTCCTTCCTGGCTTTCCGGTGTGTGCTGGCAGAGGCTCCCAGGCAGCTTTTTGGCAGCTCCCAGCCCCAAGGGCTGCGGGGTGTAAGGAGAGGAGCCACCAGCGGCTCTGTGAATTTTTTCGTTGCCCCCCAAAGAATAAATGTGTTGGAATTAGGCAGCAGGTTACGTTTCTTCAAGGCCAGGCAGCAAATATGTTTTAAATTTGGCAGCCGACAGTAGAGAGCGGGTGGGAGAAATTTTCCAGGTATTGCGTTACACTTTCCCCTAAAAGGGCTCTGCTTTGGGGCTGGGGATTAAAGGGAGGTGAGGAGGGGGACCCCCTCCCTTTCTTGTACTCGCAGCCCTGCTCTGAGGGTGCTGGGACTGGGATGCCGTCCCTTGGGTGCTGCCTATCCTGGGTGATGCCCGCCCCGGGTGATGCCCATCCCAGCTGAGTCAGGCCCTGCTCGGGGCAGAGCTGTGCTGCGGGGGATGATCGGGATTAATTTTTGGGCTTCCTCCCTCTGGGCGCGATGGGAAATTTCCAGTGTGCTCTGGGCACCGCCCCAGCGTGCCGGGCTCTGCCTGGCCCCCCTGCCCTCCCCTCTTCTCCTGTCCTCCTGTGATGTCTTTAATAAATGCTTTATGCAAGAGCAGACCTGGGATCCTCTCCCAGCACAGACCTGGGGCTTGGCCAATTAGTTAATTATTTCAAAAGAAGAAATTAAAAAAAAAAAAAAAAAGATGAAATGTTATTTTTGTAAGGGAAGGTCTGGCCCATGGCTCAGCCAGCACCCCCTCTCCTGTGCCCTCTGCAGCAGGCTGTCCCTCCCAGCCTGTCCCTTGTCCCTGGGCAGCCAGGCGGGTGGTCCATGAGTGTCCATCCCTGCCGGAGCTGGCACTGGTGCATCCATTGTTCCCAGCTTCCTTCGAAGCATGTGAGGAGGAGGCGGAGGAGATGCTTCCTCAGGAGGTGGGAAGGGCTGTCCCAGTGCCACTGGGGGTGCACAGCCCCCTTCCCTCTCACTGGGCCAAGGAGGCCTGGCTGGATTGGGGTTTCAGGAAGGTGCTTGGAGGTGTGAAGGGCTGGAGGCAGCTGGAATTTCTCCTTCAGCTGTGTTTGGGTTTAAGATTTGTATTATTCTTCTTTCATGGAAATTTGGCGAGGCCAAGATCTGGTTGTGCATCCCAGCCGGTTTGTGCCCCCCTTTTCCTGCGACCCCCTTTCCCTGTGCCCCACTTCCCCTGCCCCCCATTAGCAGTGCCTCAGCTCAACTAATTAGTGAAATAATTGAGGCAGCAACATCCTGGCAAAGCAGTGGAGGGAGAGGAAAGGAGAGGAGGGTCCCTTGTGCTTCCTGGACCCACAGCCCTCTCCCACTGCTCCATCCTTTGTAGCTTCATGCCTGCTGCTCATTTAATGGCAGTAGAAGAATTTTTTCCTATTTTCCTTCTTTTTTTCACTCCCCTGAGCTACAGGAAGACTTGCTGGGAGTAGGGGATGGAGGAAAGCCTGCTCGTGTTGCCTTGGCTTGGCATTCCCTCCCTGCAGCAAGCAGTTCTGGGATGCAGGGATGGGGTGGGGGGACCCACAGGAGTCCATTCCCAGGAGCAGCTCCCGGTCCTGGTGAGGTTTAATGCTTGATGCTGCTTTTGATCTCTGCCCTGACTTGGTGAGCGCTGGGTGCTGTTCCCTAATTACCCCCTTCATGTGGGGCTGTGCTGGGTGTTTGTGCTCACCCGGTCTCTCCAGAAGAAAATCCCACCCTGCGAGGGTGTGTGCAGGGTGGGGGAGCCCACGTGCTTTCTCAGACCACGGAGGAATCCTCCGGGCTCTCCATATAGCCCTGGGTGCTCCCACCCACGGCAGGCAGTTTCATGCTCCCTGCCTGGTTTCATAACACCCAGGAGAGGCACGAAAGTCTTCGTGAGCCACCTCCCTCAGCTGTGTGTGGCTGGGCTCGGGAGGGTGGGTGGGGGTGCCCCTGTTTTAGGTGCTGGGAGTTTGCTGGATGTGCCCGCCAGCTGGAAAAGTCCTGGTGCCCATCGACCAGCCCTTCTTGGCTGGGTTTTCCTTTTGGGATGCAAGCTGCATGTTGTACCCTGAGCGTGGTGTGGGATGAGGACATGACCAGGGAGAATGCAGGGACTCCTTAGCCTGAGGAGGGGGTGTTCAGGGTGGTGGGGAAGGGCTGTGGGATCCTCCTGGCTCCTGCTCTCCTAGACAAGGCCTGTTCCTCCTTGTTTTTCCTCTTTGAGGAGGGAAGCACGTGGGTTGAGGATGGAAACACATGGTTTGAGGCTGGAGGCGTGTTGGTTTAGGATGCGGCACATGGTTTGAGGATGGAATTGCATGGGGTGCGTTGGAGGCACGGGGACCATCCCACAGGGCTCCCAGGAGTTCTTCCATGCCTGTAAAGCAGTTGGAGGTTTTTGGGACATCAAACTTGGAAGTAAAATGTTGGAAGTGCTGCAGCATCGTACCAGGGCACAGGCAGAGGAGACAAATTGTTATATTCCTTATCCGAGTGGGGCTTCCTCCTTGAGGTGCCTACAGGTGCCTGTCCCTGGGGTGCCCAGTTCTCCTGTGACCTGGCAGGAGGGACCTTGCCCACCCTGCCCTCTATCAGGAAAGTCTCCACTGCCTTGTCGGGATGAGGGGAAAGAATCCCTTTCCTGGTTTATGACAGAGAGATTGCTGATACTGGGAATGGTTCCTTGCAGAAGGAGTGGGTGACAGATACAAGAGTGCTGGGATAATTGCTTCCAGATGCTGCCTCCTCTTGTCTCCGGGGCTGTGTGTGTTCCAGCGTCCTGCCAGCTCCAGTGAGCGAAACCAGGGAGTCATCCCAAAAAACAGGGCTGGCTGGAGCGGTGTCAGACAGCTCGGAACGCAACGACTCCTGGTGTCACCCCAGCTTCTGGTGGCCAGTGTGACCCTGCGTGGCTGTGGGAGCAGGCCAGCTCACAGGGACTCTCCCAGTTCTGCCAGCCCCCGAGCTGGGGCTTCAGGAGGAATGCTGAGTGCTGCGGGACTGGGATACGCTCTGGAATTGGCAGCGCCGGCTGCATTGTGCGCGGCAGGCGGCTCTCCCAGATCCTGCCTCCCCTTGTGCCATAAACACGGCGTTTTTGGCGTCTGGGCTTTCTTGCAGAGAGCCTGGTTGCTGCAGCAGCATTAATGATTATTTATTGGCTCTTAATGCCGAATAATGTCAACATCTGGCTGACGCAGCGCACGCGTCCCTCATTCCATGAGGCATCTCCGAGTGCTTGGCGTTGGGTTTGTGCGCTTTAGGAATTAGAAGGTGGCAAATGGTGGGGTTGTTTGGATACTCCCCTGAAGGGACAGATTCTTGAAGGGCTTCGCTGCTGACCTTCTCCTTAATTGCTGCTCTGCGGCGCCGGCAGGACCAGCTCAAAGGGAGCAATGAAGCGTCGGCACCAGCGCTCGGCCCAGGGCCCCGCGAGGGGAATGCTGCTCTCTCCCTTCTGCCGGGATGGTGCCTCTCTGCATGACATTCCCTGTGCCTGGCAGCTCGGAGCTCTGCTCATAACACCTGTTTTAAGGTTACCATTCTAACCTTCATTTACACCAGCAATTGATGCAGGACTTTTCCCAAGGTAACTGCCAGAGATGGTAAATCCAGCTGATTATAAAGGTGCCAGGGCAAAAAAGAGAGGAAAATGGCTTTGCTGCACATTCTTGCTGATGGACACAGGCTTTAGCTCCCTGCCTTCAGCCCCAGACAGAGCTTGGAGGGAAGGAGAAAGGAAAATTTGAATGGAGGAAAATATACTTCTGGGATTCCTGTGTGGCTTCTGAAGGTGAGAGTTGAGTCACTTTGCCTGGAACCAGCTCAGCAATTCCACCTTGTCCCCGGAGAGTGTCTGAAGTCACGCAGGGAGAAATAATGCTGGGGGTTAAAAATAGATGCTGACAATAGGAAGGGAGGACTGGAAAAGCTCTGTGTCAGGCAAGGTGGACAGAGCCTGGTGAACAGCATCAGGATCGTGCACTGCTAGAGCTGGGCTTTACTGGGTAAACTGGAGTTAAACCTCATTTGCACTTGGAACCTGGGGCGGATTTCAGTCTTGCGCTTGTGTGCCCATCCGGCAGCCTGAGGAAAGCACCTCTGCTTTTAAGGGGCTTGGAAAAATGAGGGAGGATGTGGCGGTGCCGAGGCCAGGGTTGGGGGAGAAGACAGGTCAGGCTGGAGGAGGGCAGGTGGGACAGGGCTGGGGCAGAGCAGAGTCTGGCACTGGCACCTGTGGAAGTTTTCCGGCTCCCCTGGCATTTTTAAGACTCATCTGCAGCTGGGATGTGCGGTCATGACCAAGCCCAGAGTGCTTTGTGGGGGTCTCCCAAGTGCCACCGGTGGCCTCCGTGCTGGGAGCGGGGTGTGCAGGGCACTGCTTGGCTGGGGACAGCGGAGCAGGATGGTGGCTCCTGCACCCTTGCCCGAGGCTTTTGTTGAAGCTCACTGAAACCATCTGTGGCCACTGGAGCCCGAGCGCAGCCGCGGGCGACAGCGGAGGCTGGGGCAGTGAGTCCCCGTCCCCGCGGAGGGGGCACGGCCAGCGCCGTCCCCCGGGGCGGCTGCCAAGCAGCAGGCGGGAGGAGATGGGGTCACAGCTCCCGCTGGAGGGGGACCAGGAGCGATTCCGGCTTCTCTCTTAGTTTCCAGCTCTTTTCTTTCTCTCCTGTTCCTTTCCCGCTGGCAGCGCGCTCGGCCCTCTCCTGGTGCTGCGAGGACAATGGGGCTGCGAGGTGGGGCGGGAGGGGGACGGAGATGAAAGGGGAAAAGTAAAATCGAAGCATGTCTGGAAGGGCATTTTGATGTAAATGGGACTTTTTGATAGACTTTGAGAGACACCGGCAGAAAGGGCACCGGCCCCCTTCAGCGCGCTGAGCTCCGGGCTCCGCTCTTTCATTTCCTCAGGAAAAGGACATTTTTTCACCTCCTGTTGGGTGCAGCCACGGTTCCTCCTGGTCCTCTCTGTCCCCATCCCTGCCCGTGTTCTGGTGTGAAGCACTTTGTGCGTGTCTTAATGAACCCCAGCAACCGGAGCTCCTGTTCAGATGGTGAAAGCAGTGGCTGAAGCTCAGGAAAGGGAGATGGCTGCTTGCAGCCCATGGGCGGCTGGGAGGGCCCGGCTCCATCCCACCTTCCTCCCCGCCGGGCAGCTCCCTGAAACCTTCCCCCTCCCCGGGGAGGGCTCTTGTTTGATCCGCTCCTGTGCTTTTGATCCCAGCCTTTGTCCTTGGCACCGTCTCGCAGCTCTCGCGTGTCGGTGGAGATGTGGCCTCACCGTGAGTCATCCTCCTTCCTTTCTGCTGCTGTTTTATTTTTCCCTTTTCCTTCTCCTAAGAGAGCACTTAGTAAAAGGAAGCAGCGCATTCATCCAGGAAACAGGAGCACAACAAACGCCTGCCGTTTATCCTTTCAAAGGCATCTCCCTTGAGCTGTTGCTGCTGCTGTGACACACGGCTGGGGAGAGAGGCAGCTGCTGGTGGGGGGCCTGGGGATGTTCCCTTGTGCATCGTCCCTGGGGTCCCTGGTCCTGCCTGGCTGCGGGGAGCCTCGGGGGGTCACCTTTCCGTGTGCTGGCAGCTCCTGGCCCTGCCAAGGTGGGAGGAGGAGAAACGAGGGCAGAGCTGCTCCCTGGAGAGAAGTCTGACAGGTCGGGGGGCTGAGGGGGGGGCCGGGAAGGTCGGTCGGAGCCGGCATCCGTGTCCCCGTGCTGGCGCTGGGGAGCCCAGGAGGAGCCCTGTCAGTTCTCATCTCGGAGTTGTTGCCTGAGCCCGGGGTTGGGCTCACGTCCTCCCCGCACCTCCCCGCCGCTGCCTTCAGTTGTCTCACACACCGAGCTGTCAGCAGCCCAGAATTTACTGCTGGCATAAACCCATCAAAAAGCCAAACTGTTGGTCGGTAAAAATGGCAAAGCAATTGCAGGGAAACTTGTTTCTTCCTCTGACAACTTCTGAGTCAGTCCTTTAATCTCTAATCTAGGTTTATGGTCATTTTATTGAAATGCTGGGCTCTGTGGAAAGCTGACATGTATGACCATCATAAACCAGGAGTTATGGGAGCCCAGAATTGCCTTGATGGTCCAAGTGTCTGCAGGAAGCATTTTTAAAATCCGTAATTGGGATTTATTGGCCATCGTGGCTCAAACTGTCAGGAGAAAATAAAATAATCAGCCCGGGATTTTTTTCTTCTTCGTCTTTTGACTCTTTCCACATATTCTTAAATCTTTTGGTGCTTTGCTTCCGTGCTTAATTCCCTTGTAACTGGGGGATGTGGGTGAGAGGAGGGAGCCCAGCCCTGTGGGTGCCCTGGCTCCCATTCTGGGGGTGCAGGCTCCCCGTGCCCTCCTGCCTCTGTGTCCTCCACCTCGGGATGGCTGGGATCTCATCCCAGGTGTCCCACGGGCTGTGGTGGTCATGGACATGTGGGGGATGTGGATGTGGGGACATGGAGCAACAGGCGAGCCTGGAGGAGGCCTCTTGGCTGGTTCCTCATCTGAGGTGGCTGGTTCGATGGAGGATGTGATTTGTGGGTTGGTGAGGCTTTGTTAGAGGTGGGCTGGCACAGGGAGAAGAGACACTCCTGTGTCCTGCCAGGACCTGTGTCAATCAAAGCATCCACTGCCATGGAGTTAAAATGTGCCAACACCAGGGCTCAAGGCCAAGGGCACATTTTGTACCAAGAGCTCATCTGAGGCAGTGCCATGGAGGGGATGAGTGATGCTGGAACGGGCCGAGCCCCGCTTGGTGTTCGGCAAACTTCGGGAAGGACCTTGGTGTTCCACGTCATGTTCTTTCTTTTTTGGATATGTTGAAGCACCCCAGCTTTTGGGGTTTTTCTTCCCAATCTGTGAGTGACTGCTGTGCTTTGCCTTGTGCATGTCCAGCAGGGCGTGGACTCATCCGGGCTGTGGATGCACCGTGTGGCTCTCTTCGGTGCTGCCATTCCCTGTCTCACTGGTGCACGATGCACCCGGAAAAACTCCTGCCCCCTACCCGTTATCTGCCATTCCCAGTTTTCTCTCCATTAACCTGCGACCGCAAGCAACACCCAGCAGTGCCAGGTCCAGCGTTACCCTGGTATAATCTGCTGGGCTTGATAAATATCTCTGCTTCCCTTTTGTTTAACAAATATCTTCTTTAATGGCACAGCTTTTTGTTAAGCTTCCTCGCGTTATCATCCCGCTTAATCATGCAGGGTGACTTCTAAAAGTACTTTTTTTAAAAATGCCACTTTTTATCCAGGTTTTAAAATTGAAACTCATTTTTTATCCAGAGGCAGGATATAAATGAGTCTACTAAAATTAGATTAATCCTAATAAGAATGTCAGTTATCATTTCTGAATACATTAATTTTTTTTTTTTAAATTTTACATGCCTCTTTAGCTATAATTGCTGGTGTAATTTCTTACACAGACATGGTGTGTCCTCATGGTTGACAGAAATACTTAATGCAATGTCGACACCGCGCTAAGTTCCAAATTAGTGCGTCGCAGACACTGCCAGTGGTTTGAACTTTCTCCTTAATAAGTTAAAGAAAGAAAGGCAAAGAAAAAAACACCTTAAATGCAACAAAATACTTACATGGATTGAGGGAGTTGGAGTGAAGTGGGATAGTTGGAAGCTAGAGCCCTATGAAGGGCTTTTGTGGGAGAGGGAAGCCGGAAGGGATGGAGGAGCTGGGGGTCCTGGGGGTCAGGGAGGAGATTTGGGGTCCAGCTAGGGGTTTGTGGGCTGAGTCCTGCCAGGGCCTGGCAGCTGCAGGGCAGGATGGAGGAGCTGAGGGTCGGGGAGGAGATTTGGACTCTGGTGAGGGGTTTGTGTGGGTGACTCCTGCCAGGGGCTGCAGGGCAGGATGGGGTGGTCCTGCAGCAGCACCGATGCTGCTCTCTTGGGCTTTTCCCAGCCAGGATAAATGACCCCATTTCCTGGGGGCACCCCAAAACCACCACTCCGAGGTGTGGGTTGGTCTCTGCTCTCACAGCTCTGGTGGGTTTGAGGATTGCTCTGTGTTGGGGACTGGCTCTGCCTGGGGGGTCAGCGGGACCGACGGACATCAGCTTTGGAATAAACCCCTGTAGGGTTGGTGGCATCAGCCCTCTCAGGCTCCCGGCATGGTGGCATGGCTGGGACATAGCCCCAGCCCAGTGGCACACACCGAGAGGGGCTCGGACCGCCACTGGGAATGCTGGAGCTAGCAGAATTTTGGGACAAGGCTCTGGGGAATCGCATCTGGCAGCAAAGCAGGGGGGCAGGATGTGGTTGGGGGAGCCTTTGGTCTCTCCTGTGGCTCTCGCCAGTTTTCTTCCATGAGTGTGGGTGGCAAGGCGGAGGATTTCGTCTCGGGGGGAGGATTGGGAACACTCCCCGTCCGCAGGCAATTGGAAACTGCTGGCTCTGGAGCGGGACAGGCTGGGTGCTCTGCCCTCCTCCTCCTCCTCCTCCCAAGGCCCAAGGGCTGGGTTATTTTTAGGTTTAAACACAAGCTTGGCTTAGTGCTTTGTGAAAGCTCCCTCTGGGAGCGGGAGCTGTGTGTCCCGGTGGAGTCTGGTGACATCCTTGGAGATGGAAAGGAGCACCAGTCCCTGGATCTCCGACTCTGGCAGCGCCTGTGACACCAGAGCCGGTTCTGGGTTCTGGTTCCTCTCCTCTCCCATTCCCAGCTGGAAGTTGTGCGTTGGATTGAAGTTCAGCCGTACGTGTAAATCTGACCTAAAAATAAAAGCAAGTACCAGCCAGATCTCTTTGGACTGGAGGAGAGATTAAAAACTGACACTGCTGTGCTGTGCTGGCCTCTGTCCTGGCCCCTCCCTCGCCTGCTGCTCTTCCAATCAGCCTTCAACTGGGTAAACTGGGAGCAGTGGAAGGGCTGCTGAGGGGTGAGCACGAGAGTGTCCCAACTCCTTCCAGTGGTGAAACCTTTAGGAGGGTCTTTTTGGTGCAGATATGGAGAAAATTCAGGCTGTTGTGCCAGAACAGGACCTCACAGTAAAGAGGGGGTGTGGGCAGAACTGGGAAGAGGTTCTGGGGAGAAAAGGGCAATTTCTTCCCTGCTGAGTGACGTCCAGAGCAGGGCTGGAGGAGGAGGCTGGATCCAGCTTTCCTGCAGAGCTGGCTCTCCAGGCTTTGGTGATGGCTCAGTTCTGTGCAGGAGGACAAGAGGGGAGAAAACAAATAAACTTTTGAGGTCTTGTGACTCATCTTTAGCTTTTTCTCCCTGACCTAACCCAGCCCCATCCACCCCCGTGGAGCGGGGCCAAAGGTCCTGGGCAGTGAGGCGGTGGTGGGACTGGTGTGGGAATGAGGAACACGGGGTGACCTGGTTCAGCCTGGAGAAGGAAAGGCTCCAGGGAGACCTTGGAACCCCTTCCAATGCTTAAAGGTGCTCTAGGACAGCTGGAGAGGGACTTTGGATGAGGGACAGGACAAGGGAGAATGCTTCCCACTGCCATAGAGCAGGGTGAGATGGGATATTGGGAAGAAATTCTTCCCTGTGAGGGTGGGGAGGCCCTGGCACAGGCTGCTCAGAGAAGCTGGGGCTGCCCCTGCATCCCTGGAAGTGTCCAAGGCCAGGTTGGATGGGGCTTGGAGCAACTTGGGCTAGTGGAAGGTGTCCCTGCCCATGGCAGGGGGTGGGACTGGATAGTTACCAAGGTCCCTTCTAGCTGGGGTGGGCAGCTGCAGGCAGATGTGCACATGCCCTGTGTTGGGACGGGGGATTGGGAAGCTCTTAATAACCCCCAAGGCCAGTGGCAGCCAAACAAGTTCCCAGTAATGATGCCGGGGCTGAGGGCTGGTGATTTGCAGCTGCCTGGGAAGATGGCGCTTCCAGACAGGAGCCGGAGCCGGAATGCCAGAACTCGTTTGGCCACTCCGGGAGCCGGGGGATCAAAGGGCCTGGTGTGAGTCAGGGCGGCGCGGTGGGGGTGACGCTGCTCCTCTGGGACCAGGGGCTGGCAGGGCTGGCGAAACCCGGGAGACCTGTCAGGGCAGGGCAGGGCATCCCACAGCTGGGATGGGGAACCCTCCGCAGCGTTTGCTCCTCCCTGCCCAGTTCCTAACGTTGGGATTAATCCTTCAAACCGCAGCATTGCATCCCCGGGCTGAGCCAGAGCCCCAGGGACCTGGGTGGGTGCTCTGGAGCTGTCACCCAGCCTCAGTGGGATCTCCAGGGATGGAAACACGAGCCCTGGGACACCGTGTGGGGGGCTCCTGGGAGCCAGGGGAAATCCAGGAGACCCTGTGGTTTCTGCTGCTCCCCAGGACATGTGTGGGCTTTATTTTTGTGGTATTCCTCAGAAAAATGGGGGAGGCTGGTGGCTCTTCTCCCTTGCTTTGGTGCTGACCAGTGAAGTGGGAAACTGAGGGATTTGGGGAGCCCTCCAGTACCCCTTGGAATGCAGCAGCAGGAGCACCCAGTCACTGTTCCAAGGGGAGATTTGAGACTCCTGGCTGCAAACTATGTTTGTGGGGTGCAGGGTTAGTGGGGTGTCAGGTCCTGGGGTTCAGGAAGGAAGGGCTCCCTCTCTCCTAGGGCCCAACCACCAGCTGTAACTTCAGCTCTTGGCTCTTAGCTTTCAGTTCTTCTGTTTTTCCAACTGAGCTGGAAAAGTGAGAGGTGGGACGAGGGGGGAAGATCTTGGGAAACACTGGGGTTTGTGTCAGGTCTGGTGTGCTGAGCCCCCCACCCGCCCTTCCGCGTGCCCCCAGCCCTGCTCTGGGGAGGGGGGGCTGCAATTTGCCTCTGTTCTGTTCCACTGGGGTTGATCTGCATGAGAATGAGCGGGGCTTGGCGGGGAGGGCTTGTCTTGGGTTCCTTGGGCATATTCCTGCCGCTTTCCCTTCCAAGTGGGCGCCCGGCCGCTGCCGCAGCCCCTGCCAAAGTAATTCTTTGCTTTGGAACCGGGAGACGAAATCTCCTCCGTTTTATTTCTGAGGGGTCAGGGAAGGAGTGGGAACCCCGCTGATCCAACCGTGTTCCCTTTTAACCTGCCTCTCCCTCTCTCCCCCTCCCGGCCCCCTGTCCGGATGAGCGGGGCTGTAGCCAGGGCACGAGTGGCCAAACCGAAGCCGGAAAACACACGGAGCCGAGCGGGAACATGAGCTGTTTCCGATGGATCATTTAATATCTGCAGCATCCCAGGGCTGGGATTGTGCCGCTCCTGGTGCCGTCAGGGTTTTGTGATGCCTGACGTGTGCTGGGCTCTGTCGTTCTGCCTTTGTGTTTTCCCTGTGGATTTTAGGTGGTGATTTTTGGGATGGGGGTCATGGTGCAGCATCCAGCTGCCAGCCCCTGTTGGGGTAGGGATTGTGGTGCGGGCAGGAGAAGGTGAGTACCCACTGCCCACACCTCGGCCCCACCGCCGCCGCCCAGCCTCATTGTCTCACTTCTCTCTTCATTCCTACGCCAATTAAAGCTCCGTGTTGCCATTCATGGCCCTTATGGTTTTGTTCAGTTGTCTGTCAGCTCTTGTCAAGCCCTGTCCCCTTCCCCTCCCCCGTTTCCAAAAACAAAACCCCTGACAAACCCCCCTTTGAATCCCCTCTTACCTCACTCCCAGCG
>WEIT01035334.1:265105-289104 GCA_013389985.1 Dryoscopus gambensis
TCCTCATTCCCTGTCTGTACCCCAGGCGGGCATGGGCAGGAGCCCAGGGTCCCCTGAGCCCACGCCAGCGGCTGCGGAGAGTGCTGCAGGTGGCAGCAGCAGCCTGCGCCAGTGCTCTGGCCCTAATTAAATCTGCTCCAAAATCCCTCAATTAGCAGCAGGTTTTGTTTCCCCCCCCTCGCAAGGTTTGCATTGAGATCATTCGGGTGCAGCATCCGAGTGCAGGGAGTGTGCGCGGAGCTGGGAGGATGGAGCAGCACATGGCTGCTCCTGGCAGGCCTGGCTGCTGTGAGGGCTGGGAGCCTTCCCTCTCCTCCCGCTCTCCTCCTTCTCAGGGCATGAGGGTGGTCAGAAGCTGTCCCTAGGAGTGATGGACTGGCATCAGGATACATCCTGGCCGAGCCCATGATGGGACAAAGGAGAACGTTCTCTTGGGCGGGCACTGTCTTTGGTGGCGCGATCATCCTCCTTGGGGCTAGTGGGGAGTCTGGCACTTGGATACTCTCCCTGGCCATGCTCTAATTATAGGGATAGCTCAGGGAGAAAGCCCTTCCTGCAGCCCTGCTGTGGCACAGGAGGGATGAGTCACTGGGGCCAGGGATGTCACCAGCTGTGGTGGCAGCCGCTGGCCGTGGGTGCTGAGGTGTGGCCGGCATCCCACAGCATCCATGCCCGCTTTCCTGAAGCCTGCTGACCTGTTCTCCCAGCATCCTGATGGCTGGAACCCTCCTCCGCTCTTGGCTGGTGGTAACCTTGGTGTGACTCTTCTTAGGAGAAGGGGTCTGGACTGCAGGAGGGAAAAGCAGACCTGTCCACAGGCTGCAGGTTTGCAGCTGAAACCAGGATCCTGCCCCCGACTTCCTGCTGGAGAAACCCAGCAGTGGCAGGTATTTTCGTGGCAGAGTGGGCTCTCTGGTGTGTCCCCCAGATATTGGGTAAAGGCTTGGTCTTCAGTGCTACAGCAGCGACTGCAACATGTAAACAAAGCTCAAGGAGCTATAGCAGGACATTCCCTGCATCCCTTCCCTGCTTCCAGTGCTGCTCAGGGTAAGCAAGGTGCTCCCTTGGTCTTCAGTGTTTGAGGCTGCTTGGAAAGAGTTACAGTCCAAAGTGTCGAACATGAGGCTCGTGTTGGCCAGACCTCTGTGTGAAGTGTTGGAGTGGCCTCTTGGCCGTTGCCAAAGCCATGGGAATCCCCAGAGCCACCGGTTTCTCTGTGGAGAGCTGCTGGGAGCCAGGCCGTGACTGGGGCTGGTGTTTGAGCATGGACAAACTACACTGCCTTGGGCATCACCCCCCTTTGTGGGCAGAGAGGGGAAGTTTGGGTTCATTTCCTCCTGCACTCGGTGTTTCCGTCCCTTCCGCTGAATCCCAGCCCTGGCTTGACCGTGACCCCGAGTCGGTCACGGCGCGGAGCTTTCCGGGGTGTCTGTGCCAGGAGGATGCTGGCTTGGGCATCTCGTAACCTCACCTCAAAAAATGTCACCCCTGGCACCCAGGGTTGTGGGGTGGGGGGTTACCAGCCTGCGAGGAGCCTCCCAGCTGGCAGGAAAGCAACAAAGGGGTTTTGGGGAGCAGCAGAGTTGGAAAATGGCATCCCGGAGCTGGGGGGGGGAAGGGGGTCGGTGAGCGTTGCCATGGAGACCCGTTTATGCCTCACTGATGCGTCGTGTAAATCCGTTTGGAAACGAGAAGGGCCTTTTGTCTTTGGGAGGGTTGAATGGGCCTCATTAAACCCGAGATGAGGAAAAAAAAAGGGCCTTAGAGTGTATCTGGGAGGGGGACGGGATGGGACGGCCCCGGGGGGGCTCAGCAGAGGCTGTTCCCTCTCCCAGGGATGGTGAGGGGCCAGGGGGGGCTGGAAGGTGAAAAATACCTCCCTGAACAGTGGAGACCAAAGGAGTGGAGGAGATAGGAGCTGCTTTCAGATACCTGGAATTGCTGGCTCTGTGTGGCCACCTCGGCTCCAAAGGATGGAGCAGAAATAGAAGAGGGCTGCCGAAGGGCAAGGAAAATAATTATCCATAGATTAGCAGGGGGAAAAAAGATGGCAGGCTCTTCTAAAGGAGACTAATAATAGAGGAGCACATGAAAGGAGTGGGATCTGAGAGCGTGGGGGTTCGTGTGCTCCTATTTACCCTCTTGTGGTGACGAGCAGCACGATGGACGAGTGAGAAGGCGACAGATACAGAGGGAGGAACCTTTTCATTCCACTTGTAATTAACTTCCTTCCACGGAGTATCTTTGTTCCCAAGAGCTGAATGGGAGTCAAAAAGGAGAAGGGGGCTGTGTCTCTGCACGTTGGCACCACTCCGGGGAAGGGCTGTGGATGCTGGTGGTGTGCTGGGATCAGGTGGGCCTTTGGGATTAGGGTGTCATTCCTGTGGCTTGATTGTCCTCAGCTCTGGAAAGGCGAAGTGAGGTGGGTGGGGGCTGCAGTGTCTCACTGATACCTCCTGGTGTCACCAGGAGAACCTCTCCCTGTGACACAGGGTGTCCGATGTTCTCAGCTCAGTCTCCCTGGGGACCATGTGGCTGTCCCTGTCTCGTAATGCTGTTTGGCCTGTGAAGTCCCACTGCACCTAAGTGAGGTCCCAGTTTTTACTACCGACCTCTCAATTCTCTTTCTTGGTGGAAATACAGATTTTGGCAAGGGCAAAGGTGGCTGGGTGTCACCAAGGGAGCTTTGGACGAGCTGTGCAGGGACCCTCCAGTGTCTGGAGTGTGATATGGCTCTGTGACATCAGGGTCTGGAAAACAGCTCTGGGGACAGGACTGATTCTTCTGGCAGTGGCAGAGAGTCCGCAGTGCCTGGGCATGGCTGCCGTGTCCCAGGGAAGCTTGGAAGAGTGAGGCAGAGAGGGCAGGGTTGGATTTGTGAGTGGCTGGGCACTTGCAAATCGCAGGGTTCAGGAATGTTTTTTAGGATCCCACATCCAGTTTGAACATGGGGCTTTGGCTTTTTTACTGGATCTGGCCCTTTCCCATCCCTTCCTTGAGGTGATTCCCAGTGGGTGGGAGCTGTGATCCTTCTGGAAGGGTTCACATGTTCTGTTGGTGTGGAGAGCTGGGCCCGCGGGGGCTTCAGCTGCCCAGACACCAGGAAAACCTCCCAGCTCCTGCAGGTCTCGCTCTGCCGGGCATTGTCAGCCTTCCCTGCCAGACATACACGTCCTCCATGTAAGATCCAGTTATTTTTGGATTTCTTTGAAGCAAACAACATTTAGCATATGTCATCTTATATGTATGTCAGCATCAGCTTTAGAACATCTTCTCCAAGGAGAAGGTTCTTGGGAAATGTTGTTCTGTTTCTGCCAAGCCTGAAATCGGGTGAGGGGCGTTGTATGCCATGAATGTGGGGAAAGGTGATGCTGCCCTGGAGATTTTGTGGTTGACGTGGTGCAAGGAATGCCTGGATCCACGGGGAGAGCAGTTGGAAAATGTGTCAACCCATTCTTTTAAAAAATTGTATTTTTAAGCCATTTTTTGGTCTTCCCTAACAAAGAGCTGAAGGACTGTTGAATTTTAAGATTCCAGAATGACTTACCTGCAAGGACACTTGTGTCTGCAGGATTGCTGGGAATGTGTTGGCTCATCCATGTCTACCCATGTGTGTCCACATGGAGGAGAGGAGCCTGCATGGGAGGGGGGTGTGGAGGAGTGGGGTGTCATTCCCAACACGACTCCTGAGCCTGCTCTGGCCAAACTTGCTCAGTTCTCCTCCTCAGCCTGTGTTCTTCTTCCTCTCCCAGCAAACCCTCTCTGGGATATCTCCGACCCTGGGCCCTGGCTGAGTCCTCATGGCTCTCCCAACAGGTCTCACCTGTAGCCCCCAGTCACTCCATCAGATCCCACATTTTGGACCCCCAAGGGGAGGTGAGAGTGGGCTCTGCAAGGGATTGGGGGCCTCACCAGCAGCCCCCCAAGTCAGGGCACAGGAGAGGCTGCACTTTAATCCCATCTCCCTGCTCCGGCATCCCGGCATCCCGCTGCCAACAGAGCTCCCGTTGTTTACCCAACTCGGAGGAATCGGTTTACAAGGCTCACAAATCCCCTTTTCACCTTTCCCATCAGAAAACACCTCCCGAAACAATGAGGAAATTGGACGCTGCCACCTGATCGCTCCCAAGGAACCTGTGGGGCCGGGAGCTGGGGGCCGGGAGCGGTGCTGGGGATGGGGATGCCTGCCTGGCATGGTCCCTTGGCTCTGCGGGTGGGCAGCCACAGGTGCCACCCAAAAATCACCTCAGGAGCTTTAAGGGATGCAGCTGCCTGTACTCTCCACCTGCTCAGCTGGCAAAAAAAATTATTGTTTTAAGCTTTAATGGCTGTAGTTAATTATTCCCACCCCCTGGACACCAGGAGAAAGGATGCTGGGATGTTACCTGTGAACTGGTGATGGTGCCAATCACGGGATCCAAGAATGGTTTCGGTTGGAAGGCACCTTAAAGCTCATTCTGTTCCACCCCCTGCCGTGGACAGGAACACCTTCCATTATCCCAGGTTGCTCCAAACCACATCCATCCTAGCCTTGAACACTTCCAGGCTGGGGCAGGAGTAAAGCTGGAGCCACCATCCTCCTCCTCCTATGTGGTGGGCGAGGTAGAGGAGAGTGATTCTTAATGCTGAGAGTTGTTTCAGCATTAAGGTTGAGCTAAGTTTTAGTTTTTCTCTTTTTTTTTCCCCCTCCCCACCTTAAAACAGGGAAATCAAGCTGTATTTTCCAGAGGAACAGCAGATTCCCCCTTCCCTCCCTGAAATTACAGCGGGTGCTCTGAGGGCACAATGAATTTCCCTATTAATTTAAGAGTTGCTCTGTTCGTTCCTCCGGGTTAAGATAAATCTGAAGACGTGTCCTTGTGAAGACAAGTCAAGAGTGTAATTCCTTTTTGTCTTCAACCATGCCTTGGAACTAAAATTCCTTGTCTCCAGAACTGGCTGGAATCCTGCGTTCAGGCAACATGTGACAATTTTTGGACCTTTTTTCCCCTCTCCTTTTCTTATGATAAATGTTGCTTTTCACTGTGTATTTTAAAGGAGAATTTCCTGGAGAACCTGCCTCTGGCACAGTGGGAGCTGTTGTTGGTCTTCCCTAGGACGATCATCACAAGCTGTTCTTGTGACGGAGTAGAATTTTTGGGGGAAATAAAGGTCTCTGTGTAGGGTGAAAAGCTGAATGAGCTGTGTGAGGGGTTCGAGGCATACACCTCAGGTTTATCTCCTTCGCCTGTGCTGTCCAGGCTGTAATCTGGAAACAGCTCTGCTGTTGGAGAAGAGGGGAAATGGAGGAGAAAAAAAATCAGGAAAATTGGAGGACAAAGAGAAAGCTGTCTGTGTGCAGGTGGGAATGCGGCTGGTGGGGAACAGCGGTTGGAGGGAGCAGCGCAAAAGCTCCATGCACAAGGAAGTGGCTCTGTCTTGCTCCATGTTTGCGTGGATCTGGAAGATGTTCCTGGGCTAATTCCGAGACAGCAGCTGTGTGCTTCTGGAGCTGAGGCTGAGCATTCGTGGAAGGGATTGCCCTCCTTGTTTTATCCTTACATAAACCTAAGGTAGGCCTTGGCCCTGAAGTTCCTGAGATGAAGAGGTGCCAGCAGGATGTGGTGCTGGGAGGTTCTCAGCTCCCTCGGTTGCTTCATGGCCCCTCCCCTGCTTACAAATCCATTTGGCCTGATCCCAACAGGCTGGTGGCCCAGGGACCGGTTGGTTTGCAGGTGTTGGCCAAGGTTTTGGCCACAGAGGTGTGATAGGTCCTCCTGGTATGGAGATGAGGATGGATAGGAGCCTTCTCCTCCTGCTCTGGCGGTGCAAGACATCTGCTTGACTTGTTTGTGGCTTCCTGTTTGGCATCTTCTGGGCAGGAGGGAGCTGGCAGGGGCTGGAGGAGGGAGCTTGAGTCACTCTGGAGTCCTGTGCCAGGAAGCCTCTGACTCAGCCCAACCGTGGAGAAAGGAGTGTGGGATCCAGCTGCCTCTCGGGGTGGGAACCCGTGCAAGTGTTCACTTGCGCTGCGTGTCTGCGGCCGGGCGGGGAGGGAGGGTCAGGGGCTGCTCCCGGCTCCTGCTCCCGCTCCGGCCTTGCGTCAGGGCTCCGGCGGTGGGTGGGGAAGCCTTTATCGCTCCCAAACCTTTGGAAGTGCATGCTGGCCACCGGCCAGGTGACCTACTTGGTAGTGTGAAGCAAAGCATGGCTCACCTGCCGGCAGTGCCGGGATGGAGCCGGGCTCTGCATCCCACCTGCATCCTTAAACACTCTCCAGGGGTCAAGTTTCCTACTCTCTCCTGGTCGCCTTCTGCCTGAATCATGACGTACAAAACTCCCTGTAACCTCACGTGGCCAAGGTGCTGCTGTGCTGGTGGTGCTGGGGTTGGGATGATCCCAGCTGCCCCGTTGTGCTGCTTTGTGTGTACTACTGGAGCTGATGTGGTGGAGGCAGAGCTGCAGCCAGGCCGGGAGGATGGAACCGTAACCCCTCTAGATCCAGCTGCATGACGGGACTGTGCCTGCCATCCCTGTGCCGTGCCCTGGGTGCCAGGGATGCTCCTCTGACCCGACGAGCTGCAAGTGAGGTGCAAACGATGTCTGTGTGTCTGCCCTGCTGCTACAGCTGGCGCTGAGCTCCGGAGCCCGTGCCAACAGCACTGGGGGCGCGTGGGCTCTGGCTCTGCCTGCCTGCTTCCAGCCTGGCCTGTGGATCTGCTGGGCTCCCGCAGCCAAAGGCCTGGTGCTGGTTCCAGCTCTGTGGCTTCTTGTTAAGACTTGCATGGAGCCACAGAGCAGGTTGGTCTTGTGTGTTTGATCTTCCTTCCATGGAGCCTGCAGCTCCAGCCAGAGCAGCTGGCTGGGGGAGAAGGTACCCCAGCCCCCATCCGATCTCCGGGCTGGGCTGGGGCTGGGATGGGCTGTGTCCGACAGCGGAAGGGGAAGCGTGGCCGTGCAGCCTCGGCAAAGCGCTCGCTTCGCACTTTGCCGTGCCCAGATTACGTGAGGGAGTTGCAGCAGAGATAACTGCAGGAAAATCCATTCCCACCTTATCTTCCATCAGGAACGCGTTTAGTTGCCTACATCAAAGTAGATGATCTGCTGCTTCCCTCCTTGCTGCCCTAATCCTCTCCTTCATGCTGAAAAATCCTAATCAGAGCCTTGCCCCACCATAACGAGATCCGAATGTTAATTATCAGCATCTTGCCTTCCTTGTCTTCCCAATGCCCTGCCTTCCAGCCCCGAATAGCTTTCCTCCCTCCTTGCTCCTCTCCATCCGGTCCTCCCACGCTCCTGGGCACGCTGTTGAGCCTGGCTCCGTAGAAGTTGTCCTGCAGGATGCTTCCTTCCCTTCCATTTAAGGACAGGAATTCCTCAGGGAGCCGGGGCGTGGATGGGATCCCTCCCTGCACCCCATTGTCAGGACTTCTCCCTATGCCTAATTATTGCCTGTCCCTGCAGGAAGCTCCTTGCCTGGCCGTCGGGCAGAGCCGTGGCGTCTCCCAGCCCTTTGTGGGAAGACTCATTCCCGGTTGGATACCAGGCTTGGGGCTGGGTACAGTGCCCGCCCTCGTCATGGCTGGAGAACGGGACTGACCCAAGTCAGCCCTGGTGTTGTCAGCGGGGGTCTGTGCTGGCTTCATGCACAGGCTGGGATGGTGAGGGAAGATAAGAACTTGATTTCGGTGTCAAAACCCATCTTACAGAGGGGGAGCGGCAGAGCTGAAGCACAAAATAAATGGTGTCTGAGTGGGGTGCGCTGGGCTGGCGTGGCCTCTGCTCCAGCACGTGGTAACCTCTCACCCGCCTCTCTTCCAGGTTCATGACTGGGAAGGGGCTGGTCATCTACCCGGAGATTGGGGATAAACTGGACATTATCTGCCCCAAGGCGGAGCCGTCCAAGCCTTACGAGTACTACAAGCTGTACCTGGTGAGGAAGGAGCAGGCGGATGCCTGCAGCACCGTCATGGACCCCAACGTGCTGGTGACGTGCAACCGGCCCGAGCAGGAGATCCGCTTCACCATCAAGTTCCAGGAGTTCAGCCCCAACTACATGGGCCTGGAATTCAAGCGGCAGCAGGATTACTTCATCACATGTGAGTCGCCCTCCTCTTCCTCGCCGCCAGCTCTGGCTTGGGAGGGCTCGGGCGCCTGGAGAGTGTCACCAGGCGCTTGTGTGTGACTTGGCCAGTGCAGAGAGCTGACACGGACGGAAAATATGTCCCGCTGGATGGGAGCAGGGGGAGGAATGTGTCACTGGCCGAGTGGGTCACCAGTCCCTATCTGGCTGCTGTGCTGTGTCTCCTGCCCTGCTCGTGGCTGAGAGCAGGAACATGTCCCCATCTGGGGTCGGCCCTGGAGCGCTGTCATGCCTGGAGCCTATTTTTTGCTGCCATCTTTGCTGGAGGTGTTGCAGGGCTTTGCTTTGGGGCTGGGGAGAGAGAGGAATGGTGTTCTAGGAGACGCTTGTCCTTTCTCCTGGGTGTTGCCTCCAAGAGCAGCCCCAGCAGCGGGAAGTGCTGGTGGTGTCCAGTGTGTGATGTGATCAAAGTGGCTGAAAAATTCTGTACACTGGCCTGTTTTGTTTGTGTCTTGGTGCACCATGGCATTTTCTGGAGGGGAGAGAGAAGGAGGCTGGAATTTTCTTGGACCCTGTGGCCTGTGCGTGCAGGGGATCACTGCACAGAGATGTATCCGCTTGTGCCTGCGCTGGTGTGGATGGAGGGGGACCTGGGGAGCGCGGCCGTGTCTGGGCAGTGCTGGCAGCTCTCCCTTTGTCCCCTCCCCTGCTCCTCAGCCTGGCTGTCCCTGCCTGGCTCGGTGCACTGCAAAGGGCACGGGGGCTGCGGCTCAGCTCCCCTTGCTGTGTGCCGCGGGCTCTGCGGCGAGCGGCCAGCACAGGGGTCACCGCCCGTGTGGGAGCGAGCGCACAGCTGTGGGAGCGGTGTGTTCCCGGCTGGAAACAGGGTATTTTTAGCCTGGAATCTTTGGGAGGGGGCGGCAAGGCCATGGAGGGCAGTGGGGGCAGGGGGGGCTGTGCTGTAGCATGATGATGGGGTGAAGTGAAGCTGCTGGTCTGGATGTCCCCAGTGAGCCTGGCTGTTGGAATCTTGCTGCAGAATAATTTGGAATAAACCCGATGAAGAGGAAGCAGCCGGACCTGGCTCTGGCCGGTCAGCCTTGATCCCTCATCACTTCTGTCGTGGCAAATTTTGCCAAGTGCTTCCCGATGTGTGGCTGAGCCGGGTGGTGACAGGGGCTCGTGGGGGTCTCTGTTCCCTGTGTGGCCATGGAGATGCCAAAGTGGCTCCTGGATGGTCAACCAGTGAAGTTTCCCTAATAGGAGGGGTGACAGCAGGGACAACCCGGCGCCACAACCCACGGAGCCGGCTCGGCTCGGCGTGATGCTGGCAGTGACCGCGGGCTCTGCAGGGCTGAGTCACTGTGGCAGGGCCGGGCTCTTCCAGAACAATGGTCACTGTCACTGTCCAGACATGGGGATGTCTGTCCTGCGTCACCTGAGGGGCACCAGCTTTGAAGCCATCAGGAGGGCAGGACACCCTGGTTTTGGCCCAGATGCCCCAGATGGGCTGGGGATGCCAAAAGCCCTGGCACAACTCCCATGTACGCTCCCATCTCCCTTACCACAGGTGGCACCAGCCTGGTGGCTCTGGGACCCCAAAGTGCAGCCCTTCTGCTGTCCTTCAGCTGATGCAAAGCTTGATTGAATACGAGCTTTGCCTGCAGTGGGCAGAAATTGGGAAGAGAGGCCAAAGTGCCAGGCTTGGGTCAGGCAAACATCTTGAAGCACTCGGTCAGTGGCTCCTCTGTGTTTGGGGGTCAGGTTCAAACACTGACATGGTCATCAAGCTAATGAGGGCTGAAATTGGGGTCCTCCAAGCTACAGCCTGTGGGACTCTCAAGCTGCAAAGAGCTCTCAAAGACAAAGTGGTTCCCCAAAACAAGCTCAGGAGGTGGACAAAGCACTGAGAAGAAGAAATATGGGATCCCTCTTACGGTAACCAAGTCCAGCAGGAAGGTGGAGGCAGAAGGACTTACTAGCCTCCGAATTACCCGAATTTTAAGGAGCTGTTTTGCATTTCACATGAAAACTTAAGTGAAAATCAACCTCCCGGAGCTTTGGGAGGTGCTTTCACATGCAGCCGCCGGTGCGTTGCCGACTCCAGACGCGGCTCCCGCGGGGCCCCGCGGCTTTGAGCCGGTGCCAGCTCCCCTCCAAGGCTGCCAGCACACCTGGGTCACTGCAGGTGACCGGCTCCGGCTCGCTGCGGATCCGACGGGACACGCGGCCGGGATTTTGCAAAGCCGGCATAGCCCAGCTTGGGAAATCCCAGCTGTGCGTCCCGTTGGATGTTGGGCTGAGCCTTTTAAGCTCATTTTTTAATACAAAATCCTATTTATCCTCTTGTTCCCAGTTTCAGGCTGTATAGGGATGCAGCAAGCGGGGTGCTTGGAGCATCCTGAGCATCCCTGCGGGATGCACCGCCTCTCCTCAGGGGGCCGGCAGTGCCCTCTGCCCCTGCCTTGGACCGTTTCTGACTTTAATTTCTCTTGACTCCTCCATGCTTTGATGCGAAACCCCTTGGAGCTGGGAGCTGCCAGCTGAACTTTGGCCCCTGGGTGGGCTGAGGATGCTCCTGTGATCTGGCCATACCCTCTGCTGAGCAGCCCCAGGAGTTCTTTCTGCCAAGAAATAAAATAGCCAAAAAAACAAAGTCAGAAGTCTCCTGAGCAGACCACCCACATGTTGTCTTCCCCCCCCCAATTTTTCTCCCCTCCCTTTCCCCAAGCTTTGCCTGGACACACAAAAGGTTTTTTTTCCTCCCTTTTCATTTCTAAGCCGGGGAAGCGATGCTAAGGCCGAGGGGAACAGGGCGTGTGCCGCTCATCCCCCACCTTCCCCAGCAGCTGGAAAACCTCTCCACCGGAGCCGGGGGGCTTCCCGGGATCCCTCCTATTCAGGACAGCTCCTTGCCATCGCTTTGGATGTGCCAAGCCTTGTTTAGGGACACTTTTATCACGGAGGGACATGGCCCCAGCCCTCAGCTTAGCAATGAAAAGGCTTTTGAAAGCCGCCATTCCCTGTCCCCATCCTCTCCGGAGCCTCACACCGACCCCCTCCACACCAGCTCTAGGCTTTCCTTAAAAGCATCTTTGCTCCCGGGGGGTGGATAAGGAAAGGTGATGCTTATTCCTAAGACTTTCCATAAAGAACAAGATGCAGCAGCTCCTGCCTGCAGGCCTACACTGGAGACTGAGGCTGGGGGGGCACATGGCACTCCAGCAGGATGTGGGCACCGTCCCCAGGATGAAGTGCTGAGAGGGCGAAGGAGCTGGGAATTTGGGAATTGCCTGTTCTGTATCATGATGTACGGTGGTTTCTTCCATCCCTGGTCTTCTGAGTGTTTCCCTGCTTGCCTTTGGTGGCTAGGTAGGACTCCCCATCCCCAGTGTCCTGTCCCCTCCCTTCAAAATACTTCCCATTGGAACAGCCTCCCCCCTGCCTGGTGCCTGCACTCCCAGGACGTTGTGGGCAGCTCCAGCCCCACCATGGCTTATCCAGCCCTGCAGGTTCGTCTCCCTCCACCTCCCCTCCTAATTCACTCCAGCTCCTAATTGCATTTGCTGCTCCTCTTTGAACTTGCTCCAGTTTTACTATCTCTGGTAATGAGGTGCCTGGATGGAGATCCATTAATCCTCGTGTCCTGGCAGCAGGGTGACGTGAGGAGGAGCTCCCGGAGTGGCTCCCTGCTATCCCAGAGCTCTGGATCAGAGAATCAAAGAGTAGTTTGGGTTGGAAGGAACTGGTGAATGTCACCTAGTCCATCCCTGGAATGCCCCATCCCTGGAAGTGTTCAAGACCAGACTGGACGGGGCTTGGAGCAACCTGGTTTAGTGGGAGGTGTCCCTGCCCATGGCAGAGGGTGGAACTGGATGGACTCCCATGGTTCCCAGTTCATTCTCTGTGTGGTTTTGGGGCTGTTGGTGGTCCTGGCAGCCCCTTCTATGTTCAGTGGGGTGTGGAGACCCCAGGCAGATGTCGCTCTGCCTTGGGGTGCGCTCCAGGCAGATCTGGTGCAGATCTGTGAGCAGATCTGGTGGTGGTGCCGAGGTGTTCTTCCAGGTGGAATCTCTCACCTGTCCCTCTGCCAAGCCCCTGGGCACAGCCTCAGTGTCCCACCTGTCCCTTGAGCCTCTTTAAAGCACAGAGCCCTTGTTTGATGACAATGCTGAAGGAAAAGCAAGGTCCCAGTAGATGCTTCCTCATAAATCCGAGGCGTTTGCTGTTTATTGTGAGTCCTTAAGCCCTTCAATCCATTTTTGATGTAATAACGTCCGTAATCCAATCCAACGCTTTTTGGCAGCGGGATGCAGCGAGAGCGGATCTATTACTCTGAGTGTTGTGTTAAAGCCCTTGTCTTGCATTTCTGTTTTTAGATGCAATTAGTCTTAACCTGGCAAGAATATTTGTTGTAAACCATCGCTGCCGCTGCGACGCGGCTTCGTCCCCAGGCCGCGCTCCGTCAGCATTTTCCTGCAGCTCAGCGTGGAGAAGGGGGTCACCTATACCCTGCCAGCTGCCAGGATCATCCTTCCTCCTTGGGAGCTTTTTTAGGACACGTTGCCACACTTGCTTTTCTGGCTGTGCTCCTCCAGCTTCCGTTGGTTTGGGAAGCCTTCAGCCCATGCCAGTGCGTGTGTGCGGAGCCGCTCGCGCTCCTTCCTGCATTCCTTGGGATTTGATAACTCCCTCCCTGCTTCCTTGGGCTGGGGGCTGTGCCGGGGGGGGCTTTGTCAGCCGGCCAGCTCTTTGCTGATGCCATATGAATGTGGCCACTTTCATGTGTTCCTCATCCTCCTTCCCACAACTTGTTTGGTGGAGGGGAGTTGCAAGCCCAAGGGCCGTTTGATGCCATGATGGGAGCTGTGAACTTCTGCTGATAAAACCCCAGTTAAGTGGCTTCCTCATTCTTCACCCAAACGGGTCTGGCTTGTGACACACCCGGGCCAAGCAGAGCCGGCCTGGTGGCATCCATCTGGTTTTGGGGTTTTGCTGCTCTATCCCCATCCCGCTGGGAGCCGCTGGCAGAGGGTGGTGATGCCGCGTGGGAGCCGGCGGCCGGCACAAACAGCTCTAACGGTGTCCTGCTCTCGACTTCAAAGCCCAGGCCCTGGCCATGTCAAACCCAAATAATGGCCCTTAGACAACACGCGGTTCCTTGTCTTGCAGGCTTGTCTGAAGAGCGTGACCACAGTAAATGTGATTTTGTTGAGCCCTGTCCCTTAAGCCTCTGCCTCTTTTCTCTTCTCCTCCTCCCTCCTGACCTTTTCGGCTCAGCGCTGTCCCTGGACAGCCCCTGGCAGCTGATCTCATGGCTCAGCCTTTCATGGCCCTAATAGGGATGAAAAGCCTCCTCAGAAAGGGCCGGTGTCCCGCGCCCGGCCAGGAGGTAAATACCCCGTGCTTTGATCTGCTCTGGGGCCAGGGAGGCCCTGCCTGCCACAAACCCCTGCCCAGGGGTCCCTGCCTGCCATAACCACCCACCCAGGGGTCCCCATGCCCGCTCAACTCCCTGGCTGCTGGGCAGCCCAGCCCTGCCCGTGGCCCTGGCACAGCCAAAGGCTCTGGAGCCGAACACTGGGTGCTGTCTGCCCAGGAAATCGGGTGGGCTGCAGCCCAGGATGCTCTTTCCCAGGAGAAATGATTTCCAAGAGCATCTCTAGCATTGTCACGACCCCTTTAGCATTGTCACGACCCATTAGGAGAAGACAAAATGTGTTTAACTCCTCAGTGCTCCTGAACACCGAGGTGACAGCAGATATGATGGCAGTGAAGAGGTGACATCTTCCCCTGCATCACCTGCCTGATGCTGTTCTGCCTCACTGTTCCTGGGACACTGGGAATCTGCCTGTCCCCGCCAAAAGGGCTTTCTTGGCAGCTGTGGTGGGAAGCTCACACCAAAGCAGATTTTTTGGTGCATCCCCTCTTCTCTTTCCTCATCCTGCGCTTCCAGCCCCTGCTCCTCCTGCCATGTCTGCAGCAAATCCCAGGGCATCTCCTGGAGCTGCAGCTGCATGGACTGTGGTGGACCTGGCTCTTCAGTGATGGTCACCTCCAAGGGCTTCCTCTGGGACACGGGAAGAGATTTAACTTGGCTCCTTTTGGATTAAACGTTGAGTAGCAGACTCTCAAGGCAGAAGGAGCTTTCAGCTGGATGAGGAACTGAAACAAATCCTGGCATACCGATCTGTCCGGGAAGCTGTGCATGGATAAGTGCAGGCAGCTACTTCCTTGGCATATTTTTTTAAATAACCATCAAGACCCTCTCCCTGGGCTTTTCCCCTGGGATCCCTATTGCATTCCACTGCTCCCATAGTGCTGGGAAGAGGCTTGTCGGTATCACTGCCGCTCCAGACTGGTGTGGAGGGGTCTGTGATGGTGGGTGCTGGGTGAGTGAGGGTGGGTGCTGGGGTCTGATGGTGGTTGCTGGGATGTGGTGGTGGATGCTGGGATGTGGTGGTGGATGCTGGTGATGGCGGGTGCTGTCTGTCAGACCGAGAGCTCACTGGGGGCTCCAGGAAGCACAGCAACACTTGGACCCTGAGATAAGCAGGGTGCAGGGAGTCTGGCATTAATGAAGTGTGACATGCCACCCTTTTCCATCCCTAATTTCTAGGGATCTGTGTCTGTCCACCCCTCAGCCAGGCCAGCCCAGGCACCTTTAGCAGGTCCCCTTTCCGGAGAGGATTGGTGTCACCCTCCATACAGAGGCTCTTTGCGCTGGGAGTGATGGTTTTGCTGCTGCTGTGTAATGCCTGAGCTCTTTCATCCCACCTGGCAGTGTGGAGTGGGAGTTACACAGCTCATGGAGAGGGGGCTGTGGGAGCACTGGGATCCGGGGGCGGCTGCAGCGGGATCAGCTCTAATTTGGGGGTAGAGAGGCCCATTCCTCCATCCATTACTCAGCAAGGAGGCAAACCCTTGTCTGGATAGTCAGGGGTTTATGTGGCATCTATTGTAAATTGCCAAACCCTGTAACTCAGGGTGTTGCTGGAGACCATTTGGTCCATTCACTGGTGTCCACCTGGAGCAGAGACCAACTCCCGAGGTCCTGCTGTGCAATCCCCAGGAGCAATGGATCACCTCCTGCTCCAGCTGTTGTGGGGTGCAGCACTGGGAGCCACAGGTGATCCTGCTCTGAGCCAGACTCCAGTGGGTGCACGACCACAGTGGGAGCAGTGCCTGGGCTGGCTCCTCTCACAGCTGTGGGATTATTTGCAATTCTGGGCCAGGAGTTTCACTGATGTCACCTCCCCACTTTCAGAAGTTCCTGGTGCTTATGCAAAGTTTGCCTGTAATTGCAGTGGGGTTTCCTCCTGGCTGTCCCACAGCACCTGGAGCTCCTGTCCCTCCCTACTGCCTGGCACCTCCTTGGCCTCCTCAGCTCTCCCAGGCAGCTGGAGATTCCAGAAAATCTGCACATGAATCAGCCTCTCTGTCCCTGATAACCTGAGGTTTTCTCTGAGCCCCTGGGAGTGAGGATGGAGCCCGAGCTCGGGTGGGCAGCTGGCGTTGGTATCGGCCTCGCAGCTGGGGGATGGCACTGTCTGTCGCTGTCCCCTTCCCAAAGGATTTCTCAGTCATCTCCCAGATGTTTTGCTACCTAACAGGAGAGATTTCCACCCTGTTAAAAGGCAGTAAATACTTTCCTCCCCTCCTGCTCCCAGCGGGGCCCACAAATGACTCTGGCAGAGCATCAGGTGGGGAATTACGTGGCACTTTCATCCCGACCTGTCTCCAGTTGCCTGGGGCGACCGCAGAGACTGCACAAATCACCCTCCTCTCCCAGTGACGTGCTCTTTCTTTGGAAGGGACGGATAGACCTGAAGACAAAGGGTTTATTTAGGGCCGTGGTCCCCCTGAGCTGGGAAGGGAGCAGGATGGGGACACTGGGAGTTTCCACAGTTCATCCACACGGACATCTCACAGTGTTGATGATAAAGGGCTGGAGTGAGTCACCAAGCCGTGGTCCTGCAGCCAAGATGTGCTTTCCAGCCTGGATGAGGTTCCGTGCAATCCAGCAGTGACTCTTAATTATGATACTAATTAGGGTTGGTTATAATTTTCCACCAGAAAGCTGTTTTAATGGGAAATGAGCTTTTCACTTAAGGATTACTTGGGTTAAAGTGTCTTTTTTTGGATACTTCAGTGTTTGCCTGTTGTTCTCCCTTTGCCCCAGGAAAGAATGGGGGAGAGTGGAGCTGTAGGTGGTGAGGATGAGTGTGGTGGGTGGTGCCCTCCCTTCTTCCCTCTGTAACTGTGTGAGTGTCCCTCTGCTCTCTATAAGGAATGGGGCTAATTTAACCCTTTCATTTGATTTTGGGAGTGCTGACCCTGGCCAGGGAGAGCTGAACCCCATCCCAGCCAAACCCCATGCGATGGTTTTCATTCTTGTTTCCAGCAGTGAATTTGAACTGGGGATTTTCCCACTGTGTTTGCTGGCGCAGGGAGCGTGGGGCGGGATGGCCAGATTCCTGGTGCTCCATGGGCTGGCTGCAGCAACAGGCTCCTCACCTGCCCAGTACAGGTGTGGGGAGGGACACAGCAATCCCCGTTGGCTTCATGGCATGGGCATGGGCCTGGCAGTGCCCTGGTGCCAGGGAGGAGAGCAGAGGGGGTCCTCCTGGGGTCAGCGGTGCTGGTGGAGCAGCCTCCATGGCTCTTCTCTTTCCATGCTGGACGATGTGGCTGGAGCAGGCCTGGAGCAGCTCTGGAGCTGGCAGGAGTGGCTGTGAAACCCAAGCCTTGCACCTCCTGCGCCGTGCGGGGACGGGACAGGGCCGGGCTGGCTCACACAGGCGTTTCAGGGGCTGCAGGGCCCCTTCTCGGCGCAGCTGCCTCGGGAAGGCTGGGAGAAGGCTGGAAGAAGGCTGGAAGGCGGCTGCCGGCCCCGCTGGCAGTGTGACAGCGTGGGATGGGCTCCCCCCGCACAGCCCCGGCGCTGGCGGCAGCCCCAGCCAGTGTGCTGGAGCTCAGGGAAGGGGCTGGGGGATGTGTGCGGGGTGGGGAGCTCATGTCCCCACAGCGGGGCTGGCTAGGAAGTGACACCAAGGTTACTAATACCAATAACGGGATGTCCTGAGCGGGAGCTGCGCGACCCTGCTGCCCGGGAGGAGCAGGAGGAGGAGGAGGAAGAGCAGGGGCTGTAACCAAGCCGTGCTCTCCGGAGGCCCCAGGGAGTGCAGGGGAGCAGGCGGATGCCTCTACTCGGTTACCTGGAAGTGGCTCCGTGTCCCCTGGGGTGCCAGCCCTGGTTGGGATGGGGGGAAGGAGCTCAGTGCCTGTGGTGGGTTGGGCCCCAGGGCAGCAGCTCTGTGTCTATACCGAGGGGGTGTAAAACAACTTTCAAGACCTGGAGAGGGAAGGTGGCAGGAGCTGGGATTTTATTTGAAGAGCAGTCTGCTTGTGGATTCCTGCAGGGATCTCTGGCAGCGTCCGAGCATGTCGGAGATGTGGGAGGCACATCTCCAGGGTGACCTCCAGCCCCTAGGAGGGGCTTTCAGCCCCGGGGTGTCCAGGCTGGGCTGAGGCTGCTCGGCACCAGCTGCCCCTTGTCAGGGTCGGTCCCTCGGCCCCGGCGGGATCGGGATCAGGCTGTGGGGCACCAGTGGGATGCTGCCACCTCTCCTAAAGTGATGGAAACACGAACCTGGTGCAGGTCTGGGGCAAGGGGGGTGGTGGGGGTGGCAGCCAGGCCGCGTCCACGCTGTGCCTGACTGGGGCTAGAGCAGGGCTGTGCTGCACAGATGGAAGAGTGATTAAGACCAATAAAAGGAAAGAGACTTGGATTCGCTACAGTCTCAGCACATTAATTGTGCTTTGGGGCCCAAATCATAACGCAGCCCTGCTAGAGGGAATCCAGCAGAGAAACCAAACATCTCGCTCTGGCCAAGGCTGACCATTTAAGAGACCCTTGCCTTCATCTCTTGCCAGGTATTACTTCCAGCGTGTCCCATCTGCCAAAACCCGAGTTCTCCTTTGAAATATTTTTAGGGGAGGGAGAAAAGCTCTGGTGACACCAAGTGCTGGTGGTGGGGAGGCAGCAGGGACAGCACATGGCATTGCTGGCTTGGAGACGGTACCGTGGGGTTGTTGGGAGTCTCAGCCATCTGTCCCAGCTCTGTGGTGTATGTCACTGGGCTGGATGGGCATGTGGGATTCCAGAAGTGGAGGTCCTGCCTGGCTTCCATGGTGGCTGAGCATCTCCTCTAAATTGACAAGCAATTACATGGTTAATGGTATCACTGTTAAATCCTCATCACTCAGCAGCCCGGAGCTTAATGCTCCATTAGGGCAGAGGCATCTGATGACTCTCTGGGCTGGGAGTGGCCTTTGGAAGTCAGCCTTCGGAAGTCGCTGGCCAGAGGTTATTTTTGCTCTCCTAGTCCTACAGCCAACCTGTGGATCCATCCAGAATGGAATAGGGCATGAAAATGCTCTTGTACGCTCAGTGTCGCTGGGGCTGGCTAGATTGAGCCTTGCTGGTGTGGCCTGAGGAGGTGACAGTGTTGTTTGACACCTGCCATTTCCTATTCCGTGGGTATTCCCAGCTCCCTGCCTGGCTTCCCTCGTAGTGTCACAGCTCTGCCTCCTGCTGCTGCCCTGCAGCCGCCTCTCCAGCTCAGGGCTCTCCCAGCTCTCCTGCAGCCGCTGCCGTGCCTGTGGATTTAACATTTTCCTCTGTGGGTTGCTGACTCTGGATTCCGTTGGCAGCTGAGGATTGGTGGTGTCACCACGGCTCACCCTAAGTGTGGCAGTGAGTGGCACAGGCACCTGGGGAATCCATCAAGTGCCACTTAGATCCCAGTCTGGATCCACTGGAGCTGGGCTGAGCTGAGCCTGGAGCCTTCTGCTGGAGCTTCTTCCACTGGGAAAGCAAGAAACAGAGTGGGAGGAGCAGCTCTTCATCGCTGAGCTTCACAGGGATTTGTGCAGGAGGAGCCTTTCCTGATGGATCAGGGACCTGCTCCTCTCACATCACTCTGTCCTACGTGTTCACATCGAACTGTCTGGACTCTGCACCATTTGGATGGATTTGGGGATTTAGGATTTTGACTTTTGGAAGCCCAACCAGCTGCGTGGAGCATCCAGCTTCTCTCCGGCCCGTTGTGGATTTACATGGAATGTGGCAGCTCATGTCCCTGTTTCCAGAGGCCATTCCAGGACCATCACTGTGGGTTTTACAAACGTTTTTCCCTTTTTTTGTTCCCTCAAGGAACTACTTCATTTTTCCTCGTGGTTCCCTCTCAAAGCTACTTTCTCCCTCATCATTTCCATTGGCAGAACGAGAAGAAACTTCATGTCCAAGTGCAGGATGGGAAGAAGGATGCTCAGCTGTGTCCCTTCGTCCATCCCTGTGGCTCCAGCTGCTCCCTCTGTCCTCCTTGGACCTTAATATTTTTGTTGTACGTGGATGGAGTGTCTCCATAGTTTTTTGGAGGACCTGCTGCCTTTGTGGGATTTTCTGGTTCCCCCTACTTGAACCATGCTTGCTTGTTACCTCATTTTGATATAATTAGTTAATTATTTATAAATCAGGCCTCGTGAGGTGTCGCAGGGACTGGTTTTTGCAGACTTCTCCCTTCTCCCTTGATGGATGAGTCTCTTCGAGATGGAACAACCCATGGCATGGAGCTGGGAAGCTGGGAAACTGTTCAAGGAGCTGCTTCAAGGCCATGAGCTGGGATGTATCTGCTGATTTCACCCCCAAACTGGCGCCTCTGGCCTGGGAGAACTGGGCTGCCGAGCTTTCTGCTGGAGTTCACTCCCAGTGTGTTTTTATGGGGAGTCTGAGCTCAGGTCCATCCTGTTTGGATTCCAGAGAACTCGTGCAGGCTGTCGGGGGCGTTTCTCCGCATTCCCAGGCGTTTGCGTGGGGCTTGGTGCTGACAGTGCTGCTGTTGGAACGGCCGCCAGCAGATCCCAGCTGGATGCACCATCCCAGATGGATGCACGGCTCCATCCCGGGAGCCACTGGCAGCGGGGAGAGGTGGTAACTCAGCAAATGGCCCAGGGACTTCCTGATTAGGAAAACATTTGCTGGGGTTTCAGGCAAGAGTCTCGATTGCACAGAGGTGTTTGGAAAGAGCTGATTGACTTGGAGCCTGCTATCCCGGGATCCGGGTGTGCTTTCCAGAGTATCCCAGCACAGAGGCTCATGGAGGCACCCCACCTCCTGCTGGGGGAAGGGGAATATGGAAAGATGACCTGACTCTGTACTCCAGCCTCTTCCTGTCCCCTCACCAACACCCAGCAGGGTCCAATGGATTCATCCCAAATTTCCCTCAGTCACCTGCCCTCCCAGACCTGCGTTTTTGCGGGATGGAGGCTGGAATTGGGCTGCATAGAGAATCTGAAACCCTGGGGCTGAGCTTTGGCCTTGAGGCTCGAGGAGGTGTTGGCTGCTCTGTGCTGGCCAAGTCCTGCCTTGTGTCTGGAAAATTATCCCTGGACTCCAGATTCTCCGTCGCATCGCCCTCCCCAAGCTGTTGGTGAACTCCTCCCGGGTTTCACTGCTTCCCCGGGTGAATTGTTCTCCATGGTTGGCTTTGGTGGAGCACTGGGATGATTTGTGTTTGCCGCGATGGAGGGAGGTGATGGGTGGGAACCGTCCTGGTCCCCGGGCAGATCTAATTCCGTGCCAGGCACAGTGGCCATATCCAGGGCCCTTGTGGGGTCAGAAATCAGTTTTTTGAGTCTGTTTAGCAGAATGTGCCGTTTAGGTGCTTAATTCTGCGATCCTCTCTTATGTACCCCCTGCCCTGAGCCCCGCAGAGGGCCGGAGGGTGGGGGACCTTCCCCGTGCTCCCGTGGGATCCAAGGGCTGAAAACTCCGTGCCGGCTCCAGCAAAAAGTTAATGTGAATTTAAGTGACTTCTGCCCTGCAATTAGAGCCCCCAGAGCCCACTGGGGCTCTGAGTTTACATTCTTCACCGAGGCACAGGGTGTAATTAGAGATGTATAATTTAAACTGTGCATATGCAAGTGTTCCCATTCTGCACCAGGAGCAAAGGAAATTATCCAGGAATTAAAGGGGGAGGAGGGTGCAGGCGTGGAGAATGGCTCACTTGTGTGGATGTGGCAGTGAGAGGAAGCTGCAGGGATCATGTCCTCACTGCTGCAGGCAGCTTTGGAAGGGGCAGGAGCCGGGAATTCGGTGGGCTCCGAGTTGGGGCGTGAAGATGTGGCTGTAATGGGGGATCAGGAGTGAATCCCTGGGGTAGGAGGTGCCTGGGGGCAGGTGGAGACCTGCCTGGCAGTGCCAGGGTACAGTGGAGAGCTGCACAGTAATGCCAGGGAACAGCAAGGAGCTGCCCAGCAGTGCCCTTCCAGCTCCTGGGAACCTGTCTAACATTCCCTCTCTGTTCTTGCAGCTACGTCCAACGGCACGCTGGATGGCCTGGAGAACCGGGAAGGAGGGGTCTGCCAGACACGCTCCATGAAGATTGTCATGAAAGTGGGGCAGGGTGAGTCCTCCTGTTCCCTGGGGTCTTTTGCTGCCCGTTGGCACAGGGTCCCTGTCCTTCTGGGGAGTGTGGGAGTTCAAGATTCCAGAGAAACTGAGGCCAGGCCAGCTGCTCCTGGGAGCGCTCCTGGGTTAGTTCAGCCGAATTTCATTTTTAGGATCTTTCTTCCTGCCTTTTTTTTCCCTTGCCAACATGGCGCATGTGCGGAGCACTGGGATTGAAAGGAAGCGATTGTTCCCGGTTACCTTGTGGGCTGCATCCCAGTGGGAAGTGAGCTCGGCACAGGACCCATGAGCCCTGCGAGTGCCGCGGGGGGATTGGCACAGGCAGTGCCCCTGTAACTTCCTGGGCATCCAAGGGGGCACTGGAGCTGGCCAGGCATCAGGGATTGGGCTTGGTGGCTCTCAGCTGTGGAGGCCACCAGGCTGTGAGGACTCCGGTGGCAGTGGGACACCAGGGCTATCACCAACGGCCTCTTCTCCTGGAGCTCCTGCTTCCCACCACCTCCATCCAGAGCTGCTTCCCAGCCCCAGTGATGCCCCAGGCTCGTTTCAGCTCCGACTCGGATGCACAGCTCCCAATGCTGCTTCTCATTATTGTGTTTGCACGTTGGGGCCAATATTTATAATAAACAGGCGAAGCTGTGCTGCAGCCTTGGCCTCCTGCCTGCCCTTCCCTTCCCTTCCTCCCGCTGCCCAAGCAAGAAACCTGTCCCAGCCCACGCACGAGAGCTCTGAAAACAGCAAACCGGGGAATTAGGGTGGGGACCTGCTTCCCACAAGCCCTGGAGCAGCTCAGCCTTGCTCTGTTGCTCTCGGCATCTCCCAGCACTCCAGTGCCCCGTGGGAGTGGCTGGCATTTGGGGGCACTTCTTTAGGGGGGAGCAAGCTACTGCCTTCCAGGTTGGATCAAGGCCTCTCATCCATCCCTCCCCTCCCCTTTCCCAGATCCAAATGCGGTGATACCAGAGCAGCTGACGACGAGTCGGCCGAGCAAGGAGTCAGATGACACTGTCAAAGTCATCACGCAGAGCCCGCGCAGCAAGGTCCCAGCAGTGGAGGAGCCCGGCAAGCCAGGTGGGCATTCCAGGGATCCCCAGGAGAAGGATGGCGCCAATGAAGCTGTTCCGAGTTGAGCTTGTTGCTTGGATCCCAGGGATACCAGACTCTCTGGATCAAGGATCTGGATGGGTTTGCCATGTGCTGTGCCCACCTCTGCCGTCCTGCTGCTGTCCCTAGCCCAGGGTGTAGAGCAGCTCGGGTGTGTTTTCCCAGCTCCTGGCAGAGCTTTGCAGGGAAGTGCTGTTTCTGCAGGCTTCCTCTTCCTCCTCGTCCTCCCATGTGTTCCTCACAGTACATCTGAGAGGGCTTGGAGGAGGTGAGGTCCTCGGGTGTGAGAGCCCTTTGAAGGTGGTTTCCTGAGTTCCTGACCCCTCTGAGAGCAAAGTGGAATCAGATGAAGCTGGGAAGAGTCTCTCTTTTCTTCCTGCCTGAATCGGCCTCTGAGCACTTCCCCCTCGGGGGCTGTGGCTGCCCTGGCCCGGGGGTCAGTAATTGGAGACTGGTGGGCTCTGGATGTCAGAGTCCACCTTCACCAGGGCATCCAGGTCTGTTGTGGGGAGCGGAGGCTCCCCGGGTCTGGAATGGTGTCACCTGGACATGATCAGCACTCTGCTCCGTGGGCTGGGAGATGGGAAGGGGAGCAGTGGTGCAGCGTGGGAGACAGGGCATGTGGTGCCCACTCTGTGGATGCCTGTGTCTCCTGCCTGCCCTGCCCAGTCCTTCCCCTGGATGTGGGGCTCTGACTGGGGAGGGAAGGTGGGCAGCAAGTGCTGTCCCCTTGGAGGGGAGGCGCTCCCCTCCTTGGGAGCACGGCAGGAGAATGTTGTGCTGAGTTTGGGGGGCAGAGAGGGGCTCCAAAGGGCGACTCATCCCCCTGCTCCACAGGTGTGATCCATGCATGGACAGAGCATGGACCCGGCTGCCTCTCTGACCCCTGTCTCCCCTTGCCCTGCAGGCTCTGTCAACCAGGATGGCCAGGAGACCCAAGGTCCCAGCGATGGCTTCCTGAGCTCCAAGGTAGCTGTGTTCGCAGCCATTGGCGCCGGCTGTGTCATCTTCATCCTCATCATCATCTTCCTCGTTGTGCTCCTGATCAAGATCCGCAAGCGGCACCGGAAGCACACGCAGCAGCGAGCCGCAGCCTTGTCCCTCAGCACCTTGGCCAGCCCCAAATGCAGCGGGAACGCGGGCTCGGAGCCCAGCGACATCATCATCCCCCTACGGACTACAGAGAACAACTACTGCCCACACTACGAGAAGGTGAGCGGGGACTACGGGCACCCCGTCTACATCGTGCAGGAGATGCCCCCGCAGAGCCCAGCCAACATTTACTACAAGGTGTGAGGAGCAGCCTGGGAACGGCCGATGCAGCAGCGCGGGAGCGCCGGGCGCGGGGCTGGCGCCGCA